>CAMOHE010055065.1:4597-74993 GCA_946598075.1 Artocarpus hirsutus
TATATATATATATATAATACCTTTGCATGAAGTTCTATCATCTCATAAACACATGACAATTTCATAAGTAAAAAAAAAAATGCATAAGTGGTAAAAATAAAACATATTTATATAATATTAACTAGACCCTTAGCTTAAAATTTGGGGTGTTACATAAAATATGTAGGGGCTTAATCCTATGCATGCTAAATCAAGTATTAGGTCGGAGGCCAGACCAAACTTTCATATTTAAAACTCCCAAGTAGGTACCAAACTTTCATATTTAAAACTCCCAAGTAGGTAATGTAACACTTAAGCTTTAGAGTTTAGATCACAGACCCAATCATAATGTTCCTTTATAGTTACGGGCCATTTGACTCGACTGTTGATGTTAAACACTATTGGTGCACTTTAGCATTGTTTCTATGAATTTTTAAGGTGTTTGGCATTTTCAATTTTAACGAAAATATTTAGTCATTATATGTAATGCTCTCACGTATTATAGTGTCAAGAAAAAGTGAACTATTAGTGTAAAGATTTCATATGCTTTTGGTCCCAAATACCCTATAGTTGTGTTTGGTTGCAGGGAAAGGAATGAAGCTTCATTTTAATGTTTGGTCGGTTTTTGGAAAAGGAATAGTCATTCAAAATAGAATGACTTGTTTATTTTTATAGAATATATACATCAATATTTCTGGATTATAACTTTTATCTCACTTCGAGTTCCTATTGGTTTTTTGCAAGACAAGATGCCTAATATTTACAACCCTCCAGTAGTTAAGGTAAATCATCATTCCTTTCTCACATGGGAGGAAGTTATTTTCTTTTTTTTTTTTTTGCCATAATTACTCTTGAATTATAATTACAATATAATTAATATAATACTATAATATATTATATTGTACTATTATAATATAATGTAATATGATGTAATATAGTTGTAATATTGTAATTAATAAAATCATATTTATCTTAATAATAAAATATTATTTTATTATATATTATGATATATTATTTTATTATTAATATAATTATAATATACTTTATTAATAATATAATAACTAATATAATTAACTATTAATATGATATTATAATTCTAATATTATTATCTATTAAATTATATAATACGCTATAATTACATAATGTATTACATGATTATAATTATAATTATAATTTATTTATAATTATTAAAATATAATATAATATATCATTATATTAGTATAATATACCCTATTTGTAATATTGTAATTAGATTATAATTGAATATTATTAATTATTATGTGATTTAAATTTTAGATTTTATATATTATAACAAGAAAAATATAATTGTTGATATAATTATAATTACATTTTATAATATTTTTTATATTAGCCGTTGTTATATTTTATATATTCTATATGGTAATTATATTTTTTATTTTGTAGTTTATATATTATAGCAATAAAATTATAATTATATCTTTATAATTACATTTAATAATATTCTATATATTAACTATTACCATAATACTATTATATTCTACATTATATAATAATAGTTTTATTATATTATATTGCATTTTATACACTATATTAATTATATTGATATATAAAATATTAATGTTATAATATAAGGATAATTTTGTTAATATGAAAATATTTATATTCTATGCAAGCCTAGTATTTTTAAAATTACAACTTAACAAATAAACCAAATTTATTTTCTATTCTATTCCATCACTATTACTATTTCGCCGCTGCGACCAAGCGTATCCTATGCGTTTGAACATGGCTTTTATGAGCGACGGATCAAACGTGTTTCGCTTTAATTGGCCCACAGTTTCTCGTGTACACCGCATGGTCTTTATGAGGCTCACAGGAGATCACAGTCAACCAATTGGACTGACCAAAAGCCAAACGCCATCGTTTTGCATTACAAAGAGAATATTAGAACAGCAAAAGACTTCTGATACCAAACTCGTACCGGTAGTAATTGTCTTCCGCGAGAAAATTCCAGTGTCCGTTTCTTTTTTTTTCCCGGGAAAAAATGAGCTTGTTGAACCGTCCATGTGTACCGTGATTCATGTGAATCACAAGGCTCCTCTCTCTGTAAAAATCCTTCCTTTCTTTCTTTGTTTCTTTCTTTAAATAACAGATTGAGAGAGGGAGAGAATTGAAAGTGACGAAAGCGAGAAAAAGGGTCTTCTGGAAAAAGGCTCTTCTTCTTCTGATACTTGTCTTCTCGATGTTCCTGTTAAAAGGGCATCCAATTCAACCCTGATAATCAGAATTCAAGAACAAAGAAAACAGATTTCTTTTTTTTTTCCTCTGTTTTTTTTTGGGGATTGATTTAACGGCGTTTGATTTGAGGTGATGAAGAACGAGGATCAATCAATGTCCCTTTTCGGGATTTCGTTAACAGACAGGCCCAAATGGCAACAGTTCCTCATCTGCTCTGCCGGCTTCTTCTTTGGCTACCTCGTTAATGGCGTTTGCGAGGTTTCTCCTTATTTTTCTTTCTTTTCCTTTTTTTTTTTCCACTTATTATTGAATTTTTCAAATATTTTTACCCTATTTTTCTTTCCTAGTCTTCTGCGTTTTAATAGATATCATTCATGTACGTTTTTTTTTTTTCCTGTTTCCTTCTAAATTATCAAAGAATGAAATAGTAATGCAAAGAATGTTTTTGGCCAATTTGGAATTTGTGTATTTTTCCACTATTTTATTTTTTTGAGTAAAATAGTTTGAATATTCTAATAATATTCTTCGAATTGCCATTTTTATGCCCTGCATGGTTCTAAATTTTCCATCATTTATTCTTGTCCAAGGACCAAAGTAGCGTTTTTTTTGGTTAATATGCTCAAAGTTGTGTTTTGTAGTACAATACATTGTTATTTACTTCTTTGCTACTCTGTTTTATATGACTTATATTGTTCTTAAATTCCCCTGTTTTTTATTTTAGTTTATTTTTCTGTTTTCTCATTGACATTATATAATTTGCTTTTTATCTCAGGAATACGTTTACAATCGGCTTCAATTCAGGTGTTCCAGACATTACTTAAAACATTGCAAAAAAAGAACTAACAAAACAAACTCCTTTATTTTTCATTATTTCTAGTTAACTTATTATTATTATTATTAGCTATGGATGGTACTTCACATTTGTGCAAGGATTTGTGTATATCATGCTCATATACCTTCAAGGTTTCACCACCAAGCAAATGGTCAACCCATGGAGCACATATGTTAAGCTCTCCGCAGTTCTAATGGGTTCTCAAGGACTGACCAAAGGGTCCTTGGCTTTTCTCAACTACCCGGCTCAGATCATGTTCAAATCCACGAAGGTAACCAGGGGTGTCGTTAAAATTTGTCTCTTTTTTAACTTCATTTTTTTTTTTGTTTTCTTTGTTTTGGCTGTTTTCAAAGAGCTTTTATGAACCATATAGATTCGGATGCCAACTTTAAGATTCACTGATTATTACAATTCATAATTTTACGTGACAATTTCAAGCTGGTTAAAATTTTTCAATTATGATAACTACTAGTAATATTTGGTCATCATTGCACGTTTTTAACCGACTGTACAAATTCACACATTAACTTTGATACTCTAGATTATTATCTATTATGATCTACTTGTTTTTAAATAGCAATTTTTGACTAGCTTAGGTTTTTAACTAATTATGCAAATTCACATGCTAACTTTGAGACCTACGATCTTCTTATTTTTGATCTAGCGATTTCTATCCGGTTGTAAAATGTGGCTCAATAATGGCTACTAATAATAATTTTTCATTATTTTCTGACCAAGTGTTTCATTGCATGTGGAAATTCAGGTATTACCTGTTATGGTCATGGGTGCATTCATTCCAGGATTGAGAAGAAAATACCCACTACATGAATACGTCTCCGCAATGCTTTTAGTGATAGGCCTAATACTTTTCACCTTAGCTGATGCTCAGACATCTCCTAATTTTCACATTTTCGGTGTTGTGATGATCTCGGGTGCTCTTATCATGGACGCTTTTCTAGGGAATGTGCAAGAGGCGATCTTTACCACAAACCCGGATACCACACAGGTCAACTCTATTACCAAACCGGGTTTAATGGCTTAACTTTTGTTTTCCTTTTGTGATCATTATGTAACGTTTTCCCCTTTCTTGCAGACGGAGATGTTGTTCTGCTCAACGGTAGTTGGGTTGCCTTTCTTGATTCCACCTATGATTGTAACAGGAGAGTTGTTTAAGGCCTGGAATTCTTGTTCTGAGGTAGAGCAAATCTTAAATCGTTTTGTTTTGTTTTTGTTTTTGAAATTTTGTTGTTGTGCATGATGAAGTTGGATCAAGTCATTAGCAAAATGCCCACCACTACCACCTAAAGGATGTCATGGGGGGGAAATAATAATGGTAGTTGATGATGTATTTGGGCGATGTGGTTGGACTTTAACAAAATAGTTATTACTTTTTTATAGTACTACTGTTGAAAAGGACTATTCGAAATCTTCCAAACAACGAAAATATATCTAAAAACAAAAAAACAGAACAGATTATGGCGCTTCTGAACTTTGTACACAACATGTCGCATGTATTTTGATCATTCTACTTCTTCATTTTATTTTATTTTATTTTTACTTCAAGTTCTACTTGTTCCTTCAATTTTTACCTTCTAAAACTCAATCATGCTCATTGTTTCAATGTGATAAAATTGCAGCATCCTTATGTTTACGGGGTATTAGTGTTTGAAGCCATGGCAACATACGTCGGTCAAGTGTCTGTACTGTCCCTCGTCGCTCTTTTCGGTGCTGCCACCACTGCCATGGTAATACTAACTCATTTTTTGTTCTTGTAACAGCTCTAACTTTTTTTTAAAAAAAAAATTTGTAATTATTTGTTATCTTGTAATTTCTAAGATTTCCATTTTTCTAAAATTTTGACCAGAGTGGAGTTTTGATGGTTACTTGTTTTGGCAGATTACAACTGCTAGAAAGGCTGTCACTTTGTTGCTTTCATACATGATTTTCACAAAGCCCTTGACTGACCAACATGGGATAGGACTTTTACTCATATCCATGGGAATCACGCTAAAGATGGTCCCAGAAAACAAAATCCCCACTTGGAATACAATCCAACATGCCATTGCCAATCATTCAAAATCCTACTCCAAAACAGAAGACCATGAAAGTTTTGAAGAAGATGAAGAGAAAAGAGCCTTGGTCTAAAGACGATTCGGGCTTGCGGACTTTTTCACGATCGGTTTTTGCCTTGCTTTGTTAGTTTTTTTTTTTTTTACTTTTGTCTCAAGGTTCTCAGAAATTTCTCAGGCATTGGTTTACGTTTGGTGCATAGAGTAGAAGGAAGAGTAGAGGCAATAAGGTTAGAAAAGGCAAGGCAAAAAAGGAGAATTTTTTGCAGCCTTAGTTTGGTTTTCATAAGAGACTTTTTCAATTGCAGATTTTTTTCTTCTTTAAAATGATTTTTTTTTTTATGTCAATCACGCTCTACTCTTTTGCATGGAAACTCATAATTGTTTAGGAACATTTATGTTCATAACATATGCAAGCCACATTACATAGATTTCGAGCTTGAATCTTTTGCGCAACAGCTTTCAAAGTAAGCATTAATCCTCAATTACTCGAAGAAAGCTTGGCTTACCCAAAAAGAATCAAGATTGCAGTTATAGCCAGCGGCGAAGCCATTCCTGAATAAGGGTGGGCGGCTGTCTCTTTCAACTTTTTTTTTTTTTTAATTTTGTATATAAAATTTAACAAAATTTATGTTTCGTCTTCTTTAAATTTTACTCATCCTTGTAAAATTGTAGTTCAACCTCTTAAAATTGTGTTTTCTCCTTTTAAAATTCTACGACTCACATTCCTCCCTCACCTTTGATTAAATTTTCTAGCTCCACCCTACTTATAGTCATAACCATTTTAGCAGAATGATAATCATCAATTAAATAGGAGGGACGACCTTTTTTTTTCTTTTTGCCCTTTGGAGTGTAACAAAAAATGGAAAAATGGCGGATGCTATCTGTTTGATCAAAAAAAATGCCGCTCACAAACTTGAGCGTCGTTTATCGTCTCTGTTTCAGGATATCATGTCGTTCTCAGGATGTTCTTGCGTTATGACATCGTCGTCTCGTTTCTTTTTTTATTTCTACGATTATTTGGTCCTTATCCTAAATTTTTCGTCCCCTTGATATGATGTCGTTTAATAGAATATTGTAGTTTTTTGACTACTATTTTTCTTTTTAGTTGAAAGGGTCTATTGATTTTTTTCAATTGATGTTTTTTCAAGCAATTTTTCTTTGATGGATTATAATTATTATTTTTAAATATGTATTCCTTTAAATGCTGTCGCTTTCCTCTCTTTTTTTTTTTTTTTTTTGTTTAATAGGGATGTCCTTAATTAAAATATTAGGATGTTAGCGTTTCTGAACAATGGCGCTGTTTTTAAGACCGTCCTTTCTTACGTTGTCGTTTTTAGCGATGATGTCGTTTCGATACTTCTTTCGTTTCCTGATCCTTTTTATTTATTTTTTTACTATGATGTCGTTGTTACGATTACGTCGCTTCATAAAACATTGTCGTTTTCTAGACTGATGTAGTTTCGTGCTCTTTTGTTTTTATGGAATGTTGTCAGTTGGTTTGAGGAAAAAAGGTAACCAAACTTTTTTTACGATGACGTCGTTATGATTCTGTCGTTCCCAAAAATACTCTTTCCAAAGCAACGAATCTTGTTGCAACATTATGTCGTTCAGAAAGACATTGTTGGTTTTTAAGGTAATGACGTCGTTTTCTTTGAGGTAGTCGATTGCCAAAAAATTGTCCCTTCTGTTGACGCTGATGTCATTTTAGAGGCTCTGTCGTTGACAAAATATTTTCGTTAATCACGAATAAAAAGTTGTTGTCGTTTCCAAAATTATAGTGGGTCTGTTTCATAAATAGACTTCATATATTTGAATTATGTTAATTTTTTTTATTGATGTTGTGTGATTTGAATTGTTGATTTGAATTTTTTTCTGAATATAGAAAAAACTTGAAATTTGTGTTTGAGTATATAGTTGAAAAAGCTTTTGATTTATCCACAAATTTAACAAAATCTTAATCGGATCTTGATTTAGATAGTAAAATTTGCATTTAATGTCCATGATCTTAAAAAATATAAAATTTAGATTTTGATTTATTTCTTTTTTTATTAGAAACATAATAAAAAAAGAATCGTCTCTCGGATATCAAATGAAGATGTTATGATTTTTTTTCTTAAATATAGGAGAGGGAATTAAGAATTCAAAAGGAATAAAACTCTAAAAAATAGTATTTAAAAGATTTATTTAATTTAAATTTTAAGAAATATAAACATGTATCTAAAAAATTTTAAAGATTTGAACACAAATAATTGGCTGTGAAATAAACGGTACCATCGTCTTCAAAAGTAATTTAAACGCAACATATATCAATGTGTATGTGATTAGTTGGTTGTCGTTTTCACGTCACGATATTCTCTACTCCCTTTAGTAATCCATTGTCGTTTCTTATCTACTGTTGTCGTTTCTCATGAGCTTCAAAGGAAACCACGAATAAATTAGGTGGAATACAACTTTTTTTTTACTTTTATGTTTTATCATTTATTTCTTCATTTGATTTGTACTATTTTTTCCTAACTATAAGGACCAAAATATTCTTAAATAATATATATTTACCTATTTGCCTAAGTTTAATTTAAATATTTATGATTAATTTTTATGTTTTAAACTTTCTTATAAAAATGGTAAAATCTAAAAGTATTATTACATAAAGGTATTTCTCAAATTGACCCTGAAGCTACCCTTGTGTTTAAAAGACGAGCTTAAACTCATGAATTTAAACCGTCCATGACATATAGCTCTTATAATATGTTATAGTATAAAATAAAAATATGTTATAGTATAAAGTTTCGAAAAAATTACAATACGTGTCTAAATTTTTATTCTAAAATTAAAATCTAACACAATATTTAAAATATCTTAAAAATGTCCTTAATGATATTATATATTGTACTATATAATTACATATAAATAATTTTAATGATATTATTATGAGATATTTGTAAAATTTTTACAATAAACATAATTGGGTCAATTATCTCGTTAATCCTAAAGTTTCACGTATCCGGCCAGGCTTGAGGGCCTCACTGACTAGGCCCAGCCCAACTTCAATTCTTGTGCCCCGATCAAGATCTCAGTAATGGCGGGCCCCACGATTGGGTATCCCATTCTGGGCAACTTTACAAAGGCACGTTGCCCACGTGTTTCTACTGTAATTCCTAAGCTTTTTACTCGATCCAACGGTTCAAGTTGAAAGTTAATTTCCCCACCCGATCCGACGGTCCCAAACATTCCTCTTCACTCATGATTTTTTTCCTTTTCAAAAAATAAAAATTGGGAAAAAAGGCTCCTTTTTTTATCTATTTACTTATATTTGTTTTTTGGCGGTGTCTCTCTCTTCCACTTTCGCTCTCATAGCCTGAGACAAAAAGCCAGAGAATTTCAAAGAACCCTATTTTTCGCTTTCGGGCTTTCTTCGAAAGTTCCCTCTCTCTCTTCTCTCCTCTCCCTCTCTCTCTCTCTCTCTCTACACTGAAATTGAATCATCATGAAAGGAACGAAACGTTTCGCCGTCTCGGAATCCAGCCCCGCCTCGCAAAATGACTCTGCCGTACGTTTCTTTCTAGTTCTTTTCTCTTCCCTTTTATTTGTTTTTTATTTTTTTAAAAAAAATCACTTTGTCTCTCAAATTTTTCTCCCTTTTTCCCCTTCGAATGGTTTGAAAATTGGAGTTCCTGTTTTTGTCCTCTTTTTTCTTCTTTTTTTTTTCCCATATGCAAAAATGCTGATTGGAGCTTCCGGTTTTGGTCCCAAGTTTTTTGCTTTTGCCGCTTTTAGTAAAAAGTTCATCAGAATTTGATGTTTACTTTCTTTTTTCTGGGAAAAACAAGATGAAATTTCGAATTCCAGTGTCTTCAGATAAATTTAGATAAATTGGCTCAGTAATGGTTATTTGGACTCACAATACTGTATAGTGGTTGATTTTGTTTAGTTTGATTTCTGGGTTTTGCTTTTGCAACTTCCGGATTAAGGGTTTTGAAATTTGATTATTGTGTTTGCTCTTATTATTAGCATTTTAGTAATATGGCGTTTTTAAAGCTTTATTTTTTAGGGCAATGGCTTTTCTTAGTTTAATGATTTTGCACATTCATGGTATCCCAAATCCTTGATATTTCCGTTGGGTTACTTGAATTTATGCTCTGGATTTGGTTGGTTCAGTTTTAATGGTTTTTGAAGAATCAGTGAACTATAAATTCTGCTCTTATAATTTCTAGTTCGTGGCATTTATGAAAATTTTAAATGCTGGATAATAACTGCATGATGTTAGTTAATTATGAGGGGGGGGGAAAGAAATTGCTGATGATTACTTCTTCCGTAAGATTTCTGCATATTTGACATAAGCATTTTGTGAATGATTATTGGATTCCATTTTTTCAATAGATGATTCTTATTGTAGTTTCATCCTTTTTTTTTTTCAATGGTGATGCAGTTCTGGAATAAAAAAATAACTGTAGGATCCCCGTTTGATGTTCACAGGGCAGAGATTTCTCAACAGAAATCGATGGCCTTGCCTCCTTTGAATATGCAGCGAGCGGAATCATCTCTGCTGCATGTTAGAGCTCTTAACACCCAATTCGCGAGGTATTCTTATTTTTACTTTGATACTTTTGCGACTGCATCATCTGGTAAATAATGGCTTTGTATGAAGATTTAATGTAAGATGTTAGTTTTGTGGGGTTTGATATTCTAAGGTTCTAAGTCATTGGGTTTAGGTTTCCTTTGCTTTAAATCATCATGGTATGAGGTACATGACATTTTATTGAAGGTTATAATTTGTTCATCTTTACCAGTTGGGTGCAAACACAATTGAAGAATCACCCTGATGAACTTTGGGAAAATGGCGTTCAGGACTACCTATCTCACGCTTCAAACATCATGGTAATTCCTTTGTTTTCCATACATTTGCAGATTTTCTATTTCTGATCTTAGATACTTTTTCTTCTTAATATTCAGTTTGATTGATTGGAAAAATTGGTTTACGGAAGCCAATCTGGTTAGTTCAATTGTCATGCGGCTCATGCCATACTATCATTAAGCTGTTCTGGTTTGCGGAAGCTTGATTGATTGTGAACTTTTTAAACCATCAAATAAGTTATTGATCAAGAAGTACATAAATCATATTTGTGCATGATTAAGAGTAATATTCGTGTTTGCAAGGTATGCCAAATTGCTTGTCACTCTCCTTTTGTGGTCTAGAGTGAGAGGAGTAGATTATCACGATGCATGCTTCCTAAGTGCTTGATGTGCGTGCCAACTTAAAGATGTTCTCTATTCACCCTCTTGCTTCAGGAGAAATTCACTGATGTTGTCAATTGGCTTAAAGCAAATGCTGCAAATGGAGAAAAATTGCCTGCTGCAGAGTCAAAAATGGCTGATAGGAAAATGATGCCAGAAGCCGAGAATAGCGAGACAAAAGTATTTCAGACACAAACTGGGTTTATCCCTGTGAGTTCAACTACTAGCTTTGTGACTCCATGGACTTCTGGGGTGTTCTCTAACAATCAAACAGGAGTGGTCACCAACAGCCAAAGCTCCGGTATATTGTCTAGCAGTCAAAGCTCTGGAGTATTCTCCAGCAGTCAAAGTTCAGGGGTGTTCAACAGTAGTTCAAGCTTTGGGATATCCTCCAGCAGTCAAAGCTCGGGGGTATCCTCCAGCAGCCAAGTCTCTGGGCTTTTCTCCAACAGCCAAAGCTCTGGGTTATTCTCCAACAGCCAAAGCTCAGGATTATTTTCCAATAGTAAAAGCATTGGGTTGTTCTCTAACAGTCAAACCCCAGTCTTGTTTGGTAAGTGTTATTTTAACTTCTAAGAATATATTCGCCCTGTTTGTTTGACTGGTTCAGTCCAGTTCGGCTTAGTTTGAACAACCATCACAGTTTAAATTGAAGTTTGGTAAAGCATTTAATTTGAACTAAACTGATAGTTTAACCTAAGCTAAACTGCCAAACTTAGAGTTCAAACCTTCTTTCATTTCAACATTTCGAACCAATATTGAACAGTGATTTCACTCCTATTTATTTGTGTTTATGTTAACACTATTATTTCACATTATTTTTATTTAAATAACTTCTTTTTACATATTTTATATTTATTCTTAAATTCAATAATTTTTTTTACGTTTCAAACTAGATTTTTCAATATTCATCCAAACACAAATTCAGATTAGATATTCTGTTTAAATTAATACTTTAATTATACATTTAAACGGTAGTTCGGATTATTGTTTAAACTACACAATTTGGATTTCCCCGTTTAAACCAAAAAAGTTCAAACTAATACAATTTGAACCAATGAATCAAACTGGGCAATTGTCTTTTGTGGATTAGTAGCTCCTAGATGTATAACTAAGCTCACATTTGAGACAAAAAGGGTGGAAAAGTGCTCAGACTTTTATATACATAGATTCCAAGAGTTCAGTGTTTTTTTGTTCATTTGCGCTGGATAGTTAAAATCCTACAATTTGGGGATTCTTTTGCAGGAAATCAAAGTTTAGCTCCTGAAAACCAAGATGCTTCAGATGATGCAGACGGTGGTAAGACTAAAAATTCACGCTTATTTCTCTTTTTGTGGTCTGTTTCATTCGCTCTTATCTACTTTCTGACCTTTAGTCTTCAAAATGTACTAATCTCCAAAAAATGGATGGGCTAGGAAAGCTGTTAGAGACATGCTTTACCATTTTTGACATTTAGGTTAAAATTGCTTATTAGGTGAAATGTTTGATGACCTAATACGAGATTGTAGTCATTTCTTGTTCAGCATATTGGTACTGGGTTTTCAATTATCAACCATAAAGCACATGAGGACATGCTTCATGTATGAAGTGAGCATGCTCATTCATCCATAGGTTAGGGTACAAGCTCGTGCAAACATGAGATTTTCTTGACCACTTCTGACAATTTTTCTCTAAAAGATGAATTGACAATCATGAGAACTGCACCATACTTAATTAGGTGAAACACACACTCACACGCAGTAAGGATCCATTGGCCAAGTACACCCAGTTTTGCAATATTTTTGTTTCTGCGAAGTGTGGCCTCTTGTTGCCCTAGAATTTCTTAACATGTTTTTTACGACCAGAAAATGAAGAGCAACCCAGCAGCCCATCTGTGAAGAAGTCCGAAGAAAAGGGTGTGGTTGTTGTCCATGAAGTCAAGTGCAAACTTTATATGAAGGTAATTTTTGAAATGCAACTACGTTAGCTCAAAATCTAGGATCTATTATTTATCTCCAATATGAAAAGAGTATGCAGCTATATTTTTTTGTATTTCATCTCTTAGTTGCACGATGCTGTTGATGGCCATGGTTAATTGTTTTCTTTACTGACCGTAAACTGCATATTTTTTTGTTAATGTGAAAAGCCAAGTTGGTGCTCTTCTGCCTGTATGCTAAATTTGCTAATGTGTGATTGTGTATATGTTCTAACCTTTGTTCTTTGTGTCGTTTCTGTATGGTGCTTTCATGTGTCCAGTCAAGCGACCCTGCAGATAAAGATCCATGGAAAGATAAAGGCACGGGGCAGCTTTCTATCAAATGCAAAGAGGGTGTTAGCAAGGGTGCCAAGGAATCCAAACCAACAATTATTGTTCGCAATGATGTATGTTTTCTTGGAGTCTTACGTTGCTTCCATTTTATGGTCTTCTAAGTTTTGACATCAGAAACTAATGGGGTAAAATGATTTTAAAAAAAAAAAAAATGATGTTCCCTGAAATAGCAAGGATTCGATTCAAGTAAAATACGAGTTGGGTCAGCGTGAAGTAGAAAATATTGTATAAGCCTTCGCATTCGGGGGTCTCACATTTGTTTCCCTTTTTGCATGCTTTTCTCAGGTGGGCAAGGTGTTGCTTAATGCTCTACTGTATCCTGGCATTAAGACAAATACACAAAAGAATTCCATTGTTGCGATATTCCATACTGCGGTAATGTATATTGACTCTGAATTTTGCTTGCTTACAAGCTAGTGCTAAAAATCACTAGTTTGTTAACTTGAGTCGTGGCCTAAAATCGGTTTCTCTTGTTTATAGGGAGATGGTGATGACAATGTCGTGGCACGTACCTTCTTGATTAGATTGAAAACGGAGGAGGATCGGGATAAACTGGCTACAGCAATTCAAGACTATGCCCCTTCATCTTGAAAGTGGCAATAAGCAGACGTATTTAGTTACCTCAGCTTTAACAATGTACCAATAGGTAGCTTGGATTTTGCACCATTAATATTTTTTGGATATGGAGAGGAGCTTTTGTTAGCTTGCTCTTTTCTGAGGCTTCATAAGAAAGGAAGGTTATTTTAACGTGCATGTCTTGATAAAGTTCCAATATGTTTTGAGAGGCCACTGTTTTTGTACCATAAGGAAAAGCATGTTGGTGATCTTTTGCAAGCTTATAATTTATACTTAATTTGGTTTATCTCCAATGAGGGTCAGTTTGATGCATTCCCACTTTCGTTTTTCTTCTTGTCCAACGGTATTTATTGCATAAGGAGAAGGATCTTCCTTTGATGGATCCCTATTACGCGTCATCAATATAAAAATCTATCGCTTAGAATGCAACTCAAATTTTCAATCTTGTTAGGAGTTTGTAATGCTTCTAATATTTGAACACTTCACAGGTGATTTTTTTCCAATATTTTAGTATTAGTAATTGCGTTAATTTTAATGAAATTGAGTTGTGCTTGTGATCAATATCAGTTTTGAACATTTATTTTATCGCGGGTCCTATAGTATGCTAATGTTCTTTGTAACTCGAGTTTAACATCTGGGGAATGAGTTAGGGTTGTGGGGTTGGAGAAAACTTTTTTACCATCCGTTTAGTAAAATATTGTTTCACAACATGAACATCCAAGCGTTTGTAGTCCAACGGTTAGGATAATTGCCTTCCAAGCAATAGACCCGGGTTCGACTCCCGGCAAACGCACAATTCCGTTTCATTTTTCCACTTCTAGAATCCATCCAAAGATAAAAGAACCACAAAGCCATAAAAGCTCTCATATCCGTTCCATTTTTCCTCTTCTTTCAAAATTTTTTCTGGTTTTCCTTTTGTGATACCATATGGAGTACAAAACAAGCATACATCCCTGCCTACATATACAGTATGAGTTTCCAAATATTATTCTTATATAAATGCATTAGAAATTACAGATTGATTGCTCTCCCCAACTCCTTGTTTGTAGACTCTAAAATGAAGACAGCCCACAAATTTGCCTCAAGACTAATAATATAAATTTTTACAACACATTATTTTGCCATATCAGAAAAGCATCATCACTCTAGTACACCCAAATGAATCGAGGAAAACCACGCTTGAAGACCAAAGTTCAGCTCCTCATGTTGTAGTTAATAGTTATCCTTTCTTTCATCAAGTCCTCGGATATTTGTCCCAAGTGAGAGTATGAACGTGTTTTGTTTTTCTTTCTTTGTGGATGGTCCGGATGCTCGGTTAATATTATGTCTCTAGCAAACGAGCGATAATCTGAGAGACGGGGAGGTTGGAATATCAGTGCACGATGCCCAACGGATGACTGATTCAGTTACAATGACATCGACCTGAGTGAACTCGCCGAGGCCAATTGTGCGGTTTCTTTTGTTGTGGATGCCTGCAACCTTAGTCCCACCAGATCCTCTTCGAATCTCCTTACGCTCAGTTTCTCCAATGTCACGCTTGGCAGGCAAAAAATCGGGCTGTGGAAATAGTTTCTCCATGCTTGATTCTGCATTTCCCAAAAATTGTCAAAAAGATCGTAGAATATCACGGACGGACAAGTTCATGATACTTATTTGGTCTTTATTTAATAGAATTAGGATAAGAGAAAGATTTATTACCTCTATAAATCACGTCTAATGACAGATCATTGGCTTTAAATCTCAATGAAATATTTCCTTGAACTACGCTAGTCATTGGACTGAAAAAGGTGAAGCTTGGCATCGACGACATCGGGGAAGAAAACTCAGCCGCACTTGATTTGTGGCAGCTGCCAAAAGAAAAACCTTCAGATGCCAAGCAAGGAGTGCCCTCGTCCTCTAAGAAAGAAGCAAAAGACGATTTGCATGTGAAAACAGGTGCTTGTCTCGTTCTCTCATCACCCTTGAAGGTATAATCCTCTGTCCTGGCCATAAAAGGAGTGGAAAAAGAACCGCCACACGCTTCAAGGTCATCACAAACTTGGTTATCTTGGTCATATGTTTCTTGGGCTCCTTGACTGCAGTCCTCCATCCATGAATGAGCTGCAAGGGATAGTAATCTTAGTAGGAGCAAGGCTTAGAATAGAGCACCCTGTTGGTCTCTAAAAATTGGCTTCAAAATTTTAACCAAGTTAAAAAGCATTAACCAGAAAAGGGAAAGTGCCTAGAAAATTAAGCTCCTGCATTCGAGTAATTAGACCGAGTATAAGCTGCTCAATTCCACCACCAACTGCCAAATAAGCTTCTTCTTAATGAGAATCATGAATATGCCAATAAATTCAAAGATGGAGAGATTGCTCTAGTGACCGAACTGTAAGATGCTTGAAGAAAAATTTCAACAACGTGTTTGGTGTCACTCAAACTAATTATCAGAACTTCTCGTTGCCATCACTCCACAATTAGTCAATACGACTTTTGATTGTTTAAGCAAAATCCTTGAATCATAAATGCTGCAATCACTTACCTAAGACCTCTTCAGCAGTAAGCCTTTTAAGAGGGTCAACTCGAAGCATTCCAGTGATGAGGTTCTTGGCGGACTCAGATATGCGATCCCAAGGATCAGTAGGAAATCGCAGATCTGCAGCTCTAACTGCATCAAAAATTCTTGACTTAGTCTTTCCGCAAAAGGGGGGCATCCCACTAAGAAGTATGTACAAAATAACCCCAGCACTCCAAACATCAGCAGTCTGGTTATAACCTCCTGAAAGTACCTCGGGCGCTATGTAAAACGGACTCCCCACAGTTCCATTCAATTTCTGTCCTGTAGACAACAACAAAAGAAAAAAGTGATTAATAATAAATTGTGCCATAAACACAAGAGGTTGGGAAGAAGGAAACAAAAATCTTACCAGGTCTACAGTAGGTAGCAAGGCCAAAGTCCGCTAACTTAATAGGTGAGGACGAGGATGTGGTGGCCAAGAGAACGTTTTCCGGTTTCAAGTCTCTATGGACAACGCCATTCTCATGACAAAACTTAACCACTTCCATCAAATGCTTAAAGATAACCCTCGCATTGTGCTCTGAGAATCTCCCTTGCTTCTCAAGCCGGTGGAAAAGCTCCCCTCCAGCACACAACTCCATCAACAAGTGCACATAATTCTCCTCCTCATAAACCGCCTTAAGGTTTACAACATTAGGATGCGCGGATAACCTAGTCATTATTTCGATCTCGAGCTTAACACTGCACACATCATCCACCGTGACCAATCTATCTTTAGCAATGGACTTGCAAGCCAAAACCTCACCAGTGAATTTATCCGAGCATGCCCTGATGACACCGAACTGACCCCATCCCAATTGCTCACCAAGAATGTACTTGTCTTTCAAGTTTGACACTTGGGTTGTGTCCAAAATTGTCTGACCAAGGTTTGCCACTTTGTAGCAGTTGCACAACCGTGTTGAAGGCCGATTATCTTCGTCCGTGGCTACGTCCATAACAATACAACAAGACGGTCCTTAAAGGAAAAATTAACTGAAAACTCTCGCTTTTACATCAAAGTACTTGTCATTGCATTACCAGCAGGTAATCCTACTGGTCTGTTTCAGTGGATCAGTCATGATTGCATGTTCTCAATCATGATCACCATGGTGTAAAGATGCAAACTTTAGTGTCCCACCCAAGTCACCTGAAGCAAAATTTCAAATTTCAGATAACTTGCTTAAATCTCAGGCTTCTGTTTCTACTTTCTTTGAGCTCTCTGTTAAGATTTATATTTATAAAAAATAAATAAATAAATAAATAAATAAAATCCTATTTTTCATGCTAGCCTTTAAACCCCAGATGCAAAAATACAAAATCACTCGACTTGCTTAGATCTTAGGCTTTTGGGTTTCCACTTTCCTTTGAGCTGTCTTCTTTTGGCTATAAACAATTAAAAAAAATATTTTTAAAAATCCTATTTTTCATGCCAACCCTTGAACCCCAAAAACACAGTAAACTTTTGAACATTCACACGCGCTTTTCAAATTCAAAGTCAATAACTTTGAAAATTCCAGAACTAAGTCCAATTTCACATCAACCGGTAAAATTGATGACCCAGAAAATTTTTTTAAGAAATAAACAGAGACCCAGATACATGCATGAACTTTTTGACTAAAAGACTTAAAATTTAGCATGAAAAATTCCATCAAAACCCATATCCACCACAACATCCATTTCAAGAACAGATTTTTTTTTCTCTAAGAAAACACAACAAAGTACTCACATTTTGCAGACCCTGAAGAGAGAGAAAGAGGTAGAGAGAGAAACTGACCTTGTCAAAGAGCCATGGTAGAAGGAGCTCTCCATAGCAAAGCGTCCCAACGAGCAAACCAGTAGTCATTTGGCTTCTAACGTGTTCAAAAAATGCTCCCTCTCTCTCCCTCTCTGTCTTTCTCACTCTCTTTCTTCTCTCTGACCGGGAACCGGGAAATGCCGGTTTCTTTTGAAATTATGTATCGCAAATAAATTCAAGTTATTTGTCTTGTGGGGCATAAAGTTACAACCACACCACTTAGTCTGACACGTGTCCCAAAGATTCCATTTTGGTAATTTAAGGCCTTGAGTTGGAAATTATCCAATGACATGAATGCTCTTATTATGGGCAGTTTTCCATTTGGTTTGCCCACGCCCTCCACCTGCAAAGTGGGCACCCCATTGCTCAATTTATTAGAATTGAAGGAAACTTCTATAAATTATTTAATAATCCATTTAATATATTTTTCCTTGAATCAAAAAATAGAATATATTTGAATGGAATATATCTTGTGGAAGGGGACGTAATAAAAACAGAATAGGGGGGAAGAAGGGGGTGGCTCTCAATGTGGGCTCAGTGTGCTTGGGGACCCACACAAGTGAGTGAACCAATGGTTATTAGATGGGCATGATTGTGTCACCATTGAAACCCTCGCTATCATGATAGTTGGAGATGCAGATCATGTGGGTCTTCGCCACGTGGGGCAGTACAAGTGGCTCTAATGAGAAGTAAATGGGGGTGGGGGCCAGATCTAGGTTCTAGGCCCATTAGCAGGGGGGATTTGTGTTTCCAAAATGTTTGGTTGTGAAGGGTATGGGAGCATATATCCCAGCGATGATTAGCTGGACGCCAACGGGCACTTTGCCAATTTGCATAATTGGCTTTGGTCTTAAAGTAATAGTGTCCTCCTGACTAGTTTTTTTAAGCATGATATTATTCTATTAATTTCATTCAATTGAAAGAATTGACTTGTATAGTAGTAGGGTCCAAACCATACAAGAAGGAGATAAGAACCAAGAGATTACTTAATAAAATTACTAACTCAGATTTCCTTACCTCTCTGTATGTATATATACACACGCACACACGCAGAGTCAACTATTAATCCCCCCCTTTTGATCCATTTCTTTAGTCTTTACTTTTTGGTAAGACAGAACATGACTTTACTAATAAAATTAGGCTCGTGCAAGGGTGCTTATAATTTTTGGCTGAGTTGTATCTTGCTAGTAGGACCGAGATAAACAAAAGGATGGGGGCAACAATGTATGGAACTTCTCAATCGTGTTTATGAGAGACAATTGAACGAGTGATTCATGAGCCAAACAAGAAGAAGATAAGAATCAAGAGATTACTTAATAAAATTACTAACTCAGATATCCTTACCTCTCTGTATGTATATATACACACGCACACACACAGAGTCAACTACTAATCCCCCCCTTTTGATCCATTTCTTTAGTCTTTACTCTTTGATGAGACAAAACATGACTTTACTAATAAAATTAGGCTCGTGCAAGGGTGCTTATAATTTTTGGCTGAGTTGCATCTTGCTAGTAGGACCGAGATAAACAAAAGGATGGAGGCAACCATGTATGGAACTTCTCAATCGTGTTTATGAGAGACAATTGAACGAGTGATTCATGAGCGTTGTTGGGTTGCATCAGCCATATTATATATTTTTTTAAAGTTATTAACACCATTGGCTTATATATTTTGAGGTATTCTTTGTATTGTCTTCTTAAACTTTAAAAATCATTATGTTACCTTAAACTTTAAATTCTAGCCACTTTACCCCCTGTTTTTAATTTTCCATCAAAAAGGAAAGAAACATACCTACATGAACCTGCGAAGGTGGTTTATATGAGCGAAAATGACATTTTGATAACTTTGGGCACCCATAAAGCCTTCTATTCAGGGTTACTTCAACCCAAGTAGTGCTTTCTTGTCTATATAATCCACTAGCATACAAATTTGTGGTTGCTATAGCCCTTTTCCCCATAGATTTCATCGAATTAGAGCTACTACTATAAAAATCTAACCTACTGCAAGTCATCTTCTTCGACTCCATGTCATAGGATTGTGAAAGGCACACCAACTTGAAGAAGACAGAAGGAAGAGTTGTGAGGATTTCAAATTCAGAATTTCTATATAATAGGAGTGGGAAAGGCATTTTTAAGCTATCAATAGTTTCAACGATCCCTATTAAACTCACACGGTTCTATTTCTGTAATCTTTGACGAGAATTGAATAGTTGGGATAAAGTGATAATATTTGAAATTTTAGGGTAACAAAGTGATGATTTTTAAAGTTCAATAGACAAAGTAAAAGAGACCTCAAAGTTTAAGGATCATTGGTATTAATAACCTTATTTTTTAAATTATTGGCCTCTACTCGCAAAAATTTATGGCTCCACCTTTGTATATGTGTTTGCCTCATACATCCCTTCCTTTATTATACTACCATAAACGTGACAGACTGACAATTGTATGTTGTAATGCAGCAAAAGAAAAACCATTTGAATTCTAAGGGAGGAAGTTTATGGTGAAAATGTTGCTATATCATGGTACTAAACAAAGTCGAAGAGTAAGGTGGCAACATGTAGTAACATCATTCGTTTGTTTTTTATATAAGAATTAAGGGGGAAACTATAAATTACCTTAGTGAAGAAATCGTCAGTAAATTAAGTAGCGTAACCATTTTTGAAATATGGTTGCTAATCTCTATTATTATTTTTATAGGAATTAGGTTGTTTAAAAAATAGTATATTTGAATAGTAATCCTCGGGTACATTTGATAAGCAGGTTAAGAATGATGTGGTTTAGAATTGTGTAATTTAAACTACTAGTTTTGAACCTATATAGTTTAAACGGTGATTTTGAATTGACGTTTAAAATGTAAAGCTTTAAAATGATAATAAAATATGGCATCAGGGAATTAATATTTAAAAAATTATAGTTTATAAAAGAAAATAAAAATGAGAAAAGTTTTTACTATAAAAATGGTTCAAAATGGTTAAAATTTAAGAAGGGTCAAATTCTTACAACTGATAATTTAGTCCGTTTTAAACAATCTTTGCCATTTTAAATGATTTATAACTTGCATTTATAAAACATCCGTTCTTCTAGCCTTATAGGTTTAATATATATTAAAACGTTTTAAATATATAAACCTAACGGCATATAAATAGTATTCCTCCAATTCACCCGGAAATCATTTCTTTAATCGAATGATATCGAACTCAGAGTGAATTAAAGAAATACGACTTCTAAAGAGTACTTAAATTTTTAACATTTTGATTAACAAAAAAGCAACCAAGCCTAATTTTTAAACCAAAATTTTACAAATAAATAACTAGACTTAAAAAAATTATACCGGCAGATTAAACCACCAACCCATGACTCTGTCTTAACCGCTTAGACCTATTTTTGGTAGGAAGATTCACCTAGTCCAAGACCCACCGATGAGATGGGCCAATTTTCCAGATGTAGAATAATGAAAGTGCCCGAGTTCAAAGCACGCAGGTTTGACTTCTTCGATCAAACTTCCTAAATAATTCTTAATGCCATGTTAAATTGACGTATCACTGATAAATTTAACATTTAAATATTTTTTATACTCTTTAATATGATATTATTTTTAATTTTAAATTTATTATATGTTAAATTTTATAATAAATTTGCCACAAAAGTTAATATATGAATTTGACATTTGATCTTTATTATTTAATAGATTAACTTTTTTATTTTAATAATTATAATATTCTTAATTTTAATTATTTTAATTTTAAATGTTTAATTATACAATTTTAAGGTTTGATGATTATGAAAAGACAAATATGACATTTTAAATAATATTATGCATTGAAATATAAAATAAAATAACGTATTAAATATGTTATTTTTATATTATTTATGGACAAATAAAATATTAATATTGATATTTGTATTGGAGATGACTTAAAGAATTTTTTAAGAAATGATATCATGCCCTGCTTTTTGCCCGTAAGATTTTAAAAATTGTTGCAATTTGAAAAGCAAAGTTGTTGTTGCTTTCGTTGTAATTATTTGAATTTACTGACATATGCTTAATAATATACTGTAATTCTATTTATAGGCAAATAGATAAATACATAATTTGTAAAGCACAAACTTTTATCAAATTCTTGAATGAATACATTATACAATTTTTACTCGGATGATTTCAATAGGTTTTGGCTGTCTTGAAAACAATATTTTTAAAGGGTTAAAAAACAACATTTAAAAACAAATAACATATAACAAACAGTTTGTTTCTCTGAATCTATGAAAATTCATATTTTTTCAATCTTGGTGTAAATTTTATGCGTTGATAGATAGGAAATAAGAATTGAAATTATAATATAAATGATTGTATTTTTAAAAAATAAAATAGAGCATGTTCATTCCATCATGATGCATTTTAATAGCCATTTAATTCCTAATTTATCAAATATCTAAATTCTACTTTTTTGGTATCCTCAACATCTGGAAAAAAGTACCAAACCTCTAATTATTCTAGTCAGATCAACTTATCAACATTCCCTAACAGTTCAATTAAGGATAAATATCTCCACAATACTAAAATGCTAACAAATATCTTCCGAATATAACGATATCAAACTGGCTCTCGGTTTGGAAACTCGGCCCGTTAAATTTTACATGATCTCTTTTTTTCAGGTTTTGTTTGCTTTTCTCCTTTATTTTTTCATGCCCTTCCTTTCGCTCTAGTTTTATTCGTGGATTGCAATCATTGTCCATTAATTCCATATGCATTGAAGACAATTGCTTCAAACGACAACCACACGACAAAATCCTTTGTCTCCTTCCACACATGGTCCAACTTTTATATTCTAATAATGCTTGTTCAAAAAGAGGAAAAAAAATTGATATGTCTTTTTCTTTCTTTTTGTGGGAAATGGGAAGTAAATTAAATATTATGCAAGTTCTTTCTTTTGGGTTGAAAGCTCGAGAAGCTTAAACAATAATAACCTGAAAAAGAAAATACAATTGTATACATTATTATAGGCCTAAGGACACAAAACAAAGAGAAATGCTAGTAAATGTTTTCTTTTTTTTCTCTTCAAAAGCCTTAAAATGACCAACTCATTGTGGAATGGCCTTCTTTAAAAGGGACCAAGCCAACAGAAATACAAGAAAAGTACAAAAATATATTAAATGGAGCCCAGTCTTTGATAATCTGTTCAATTAAATTATGCTTCAAACAAATCAACAAGAGTTTCCCTTTTCCTTGTTTCGTTGTATTGGTGGGGTACTTCTTCTCATCAGTCTGCACCCATTTTATTCAGTGAAAGAGAAAGCACATGCAACCAAGTTGGTGAAGAGTTATGTAGGATTTGTTATCCATGATTCCATATATAGAGCATTTTATGGTAGAGTGTGTGCGTGTTTGTGAGAGTAGTTTTAACTTCTTCTTTTTTTAGTTTAAACCAAAACTACTGTTTAATCTACTCACAATTCCAATTATAAATTATAGTTTAAATTTAAATTTTTTGGTTCAAACTAGTTGAAACTAACATTTTGACGAACAAGTCAAATTATAAATTGTAGTTTGAACTTATTTTTTTTGTTCTAACCACTCTCTTAAACAAATGCATATGTTTCTACAAGTATATGGTTCTAAACATCGTATTTCATCAAATAAATCAAAACAAAAAATGCGCAGAAAAAAGAAATTGACAATAGATTTTTTTTAATGCAGATAACCGATTGTTCAAAACAAATTGTTACGAGTAGAATATTTTTCACAACATTATAACATACACACAAGCATAAAATATCAATTATGAACGTTTGGCAAATATCTGAAAAGGAACAAACCCCACATTTTATGCGACAAAAATTACTTCACCTTATATATTTAAGCTAACGCCATGTAATGATAGAGAGTTTATTTAAGAGAGAGAAAGAGAGAGAGAATGGATGTTATTAGATTTTTAATTTCTCCACCATACCACATTAACTTTTGTTAAACTTTGAGTGCTTATTTATTTTAAAGTGTATATTTAAGAATCTAGTTGTATATGTAGTAGATGTGTGTTGACGGTCGATATAATATCAGTCTGACAGGAGGAACAACCAATAAAACTAATAAAATGTTAATATATTATTATTTCAGTTTGAAATTTTTAGATATTTTAAGTCGATCTTCTATAATTAATTATTAAATTCCTCATAACTTTTAATTAGTTAAAATTGTAATCAAATCATACAAATATAAAATAATTATTAAGCTTTAAGAAACACAGTAGGCATGAAAATAGAGAAAATATGGCAGGCATGATTTTTTTTTTAAGTGCATGATTTTTGAACTTTATAATAATGAGAATTTGAACTCATATTAAAATAAAAATCTCTGAGCTTGAATCTCTG
Source organism: Artocarpus hirsutus (assembly GCA_946598075.1). Classification (NCBI taxonomy): domain Eukaryota; kingdom Viridiplantae; phylum Streptophyta; class Magnoliopsida; order Rosales; family Moraceae; genus Artocarpus; species Artocarpus hirsutus. The sequence continues at coordinate 28,516 of CAMOHE010055065.1, forward strand.
ATTTAAAAAAAAAAAAAAAACAAAGAAGTATTGGAAGCCAAGGGGTTTAGGTTGTGGTGGAAGTAGAAAAAAGATGGAGTGGAAGAAGCGAAGTGACGTCCTCTATCGGTCCAGAATCCAGATGGATAAAAAGGTAAGTGCCAAATGCTCCATCTGTGTATTTTACAATTACACTTTTACCCCTTAACTGTTGTTTTACTAGGTGTTTGGAAGGAGGGTGGGAACCGTTTCCATCACTTTTTTAGTTAAAAATAGTATAAAGCTCGCCTTATATACTACAATAACAATAAAAAAAAATTGCTACAGTATATAAGCTCTCACATGCTATAATAAAAGCGGTTCTAATCAACGATCTTCTCACAATTTTTCCCCAATCCATTGCCCTTTTTGCTATAGGGCTTTTAGTACTTTCGCAACAAAACCATCAGCTGTCGGTTTAATTCTAGCTAACACTAAAATCAATACATTATAATTTTTCTCATATAATGAGGATATAATTGATATTTCATGAGATTTTAGGACTAAAACTTTTTTTTTAAAAAATTTAAGTGGGGAACAACTTATATTTTTAAAAAATTTTAGAGCTGAAATTTCATTTTTAAAATAGTATAAAGCTCGCCTCATATACTACAATAACAATAAAAAAAAATTGCTACAGTGTATAAGCTCTCACATGCTATAATAAAAGCGGTTCTAATCAACGATCTTCTCACAATTTTTCCCCAATCCATTGCCCTTTTTGCTATAGGGCTTTTAGTACTTTCGCAACAAAACCATCAGCTGTCGGTTTAATTCTAGCTAACACTAAAATCAATACATTATAATTTTTCTCATATAATGAGGATATAATTGATATTTCATGAGATTTTAGGACTAAAACTTTTTTTTTTTTTAAATTTAAGTGGGGAACAACTGATATTTTTAAAAAAATTTAGAGCTGAAATTTCATTTTTAAAAATTAGAATACGGACATGTGCTCCCACTCAAAGTAACTTTAGCTTTGCCCTTGTTTGTTTCCATGGTCATTTTAATAGCCGTTAGGAAAAAGGGATGCATTGTAACGTTAAGTAAACATTACCCAATGCTACAACAATATTTTCCGAAGAGAATACATAAAATATTTCTCCATTTAAAGCAATGGCAAATTTTTATCCGACTCTTCAGTAACAAATCAGATTTAGAACCGGTTTCTCTATAAACCTCTATGAAGTCTAATTAAACTTTATGTTATAAATCGTAACATGAATTTATTATTAACTTCTACAATAGTCTTGTAAATTCCTCCTGTGAATTCTTGAATTTTTAATATAGTGTTTACATGCACTTATGAAAACACAACATTTAAATTTTGATGAAAAAGAAAGAAACTCAACGCTTGATGAATAGGATAATAAAAATGCTATTTACTTAAGTCTCCTTACTATTTATTATTTTTAACCTCGTAACACGAGAAACTTAACATTTTGTTTCGAGACCTAAATAAAAATACCAGCCTTAAATATTCAATAACAATGTGTGTTGGAAGAAGTGATAATAAAAAAATCAACCAACTTAATAATGCCCAAAATTTATTCATCTTCTGTGTCAGAAAAAGATGTAACACCAAAGATAGTGAAAACAAACAAAAGGGACCCCACACCAACAAGAAAGAGAGTACTACTATCAGTCAAAGAAACAAAAACAAGTCTTTCTTTTTCTTTTTCTTTTTTGGGAGTGTCATTTTCGTAATTAAAACGAAAAGGGTTGGAATTTTAGTCGTCTTTCTAGTCATTGATCTCAGCGCTTGTAGTTTGCTGAACTCAAGGAGACCGGCGGCGACGCACTTTCTCTCTCTAGAGTCTAAAACCCTTTCGGGTTTTATATCTCCTCTGTCTCTCTCTCCCCCGAATAATTCTCACTTTAACTCTTCATCTTTCGAAGTATCGCACTTCAGAAAGTGACTCCCAATACGATTGAAAAGATCATTGTCTGCCCATTATTATTATTGCCATCGTCCTTTCGCTTCCTCTGAGTTTCACCTGAAATAATAAGTGAGTTCTTCTTCATTTGCTTCTTCTTCTTCTTCTTCTTCTTCTTCTTCTTCTTCTGGTTTTAATTCGTGGAGTTTGTTTCTTTTTTGTTTTTGGGTGTGTGGGGTTTTTCGTGTGACTTGTTTTCGTATGGATGATTATTTATTTTCTTGTTACGAAAATAATTGGATAGAAATAAAAAATAAAAACGTACAAAAAAATTTACATAAAAACTTAAATTTACGTGAAAATTTATGACAGAAAAAAAACTATAAATAAAGGAGAAAAAAATTATTAAATTAGTAAAGATTACAATAGAGATATTAAGGAGGCTGAAAATTTGCTAATTATAACATCTTAACTCAATATATCATTTATATAAATATAGACAAAATCTTATTGGTCAAAAAACATAAACTAAACAGTCTAAAAACAACTGTCTGCACTTTAAAGCTTCGCCCTCGCACGCTCGGCTGTTCGATTTTGTAGCCTATCATTAATCTCATGAAAAATTTCATTTTTATTTTTCATCATAACTGTTGCACTGTGAATTTTTTGGACCGTATTAAATTAAATTCGGGTCATCATACTCTAACAATTCTTAACAGGGCAGTTTTATTTGTCTGTGCTTTGATTTGGGTTTGGTCGTTTTTCCACTATGCTCGTCTCGTTGTGTCGTTTTGGTTTATGGGGTTCTTGAAATTAATGGCTTTTTGCAATTTGCATGGATCTCTGCATGCTGTGCTTGATTGTTTTTTTTTTTTTTTTGTTTTCTTTTTTGAGGGATCAAAAGGAAGGAGATTTTCACAATGTGGTTATGAATGTTGTGTTGATGATGCTGGCTTAATTGGGGCTAAGTGTAAAAATTAATTGTGTCCAATAGCGCATTGAGTGTTTTTTTTTTTTCCCCTTAATGGGTATTTAGATAATGAAAGATGGATTTGTTTCTGTTTTGATTGGTGATCACGGGTTTATGAATGGTGATGATTGTTTGTGCTAAAGTTTTGGTTTATTAGTATGGTTAGGTTTGGCCTTTGGTAGGTCTTTTTGTCAGCTTTATGGGTTCATGAATCTATTTATTTTATTTTTTTTGCCCACATATGAAAATTTTGGGAATCTGGGCACGTGTCCTTTATAGTTGGTAAATTCGAGAGTTTCTTATGTTCTGTTCTTTTTTTTTTTTTAATGATCTTTGCAATGAAGATGACTTGTTCTTTTGGGGTTTGTCTTGTTATCAGGACAGTGTTTCCTTCGATGCTTTCAAGAAAGTGTACCGGGATATTTCATGTGCCGCATGGAATGACCATAAAGCGTCTTTGTTTAAGCCAGGAGGATGTTGAAGCTCGCGAATCCGCCAAGTCTTTCATCCCATTTGCCGTGGTAGGAAATTCTTTCTTGGCTGGCTTGAACCCGTTGGAAGCTTTTGTTCGTTCTGTGCGCGATCTATATGCTGCTTATGATGGAACTATAAGAAACAGTTATGGGAACCATGTTGTTCAGGTTTATTATGGTATTGATAAGGACAAGGGCAATCCTAATAACACTGTAGCTGGCCAACCTGTTGGCTCCTTGTCTGCTTGTGCACTTTCTGAAGCTGCATATAGCGCTTTGGATCAGCCAATCAGTCAACTTTAGACCTCTCCGTTGCTAAATCTGAAGGTGCTCTATCATTTTTCTCTTCTTTTATTTCTCTCTTATCCCTTTCCAATACGATATTAACTTGATAGGTTTCTCTGATTAATATTTTTCTTGGTCAAACAGAATGCCTTGGAATGTGTTTCAAAAAAAAAAAAAAAAAAGAAGAAAAGCCAGGCAAACTATGTCGTTGTATTTTTCTCGGAGACTTGGAAGACAATTGCATGGATTTGGATATGCAGCATTGAAAGTTAAAAATCATTTGGAGGGACTAATGTTTTCACTCTTTTTTTTAAATTTTTTTTTTTTTTTAAATTTATTTCCTTTTTATTGCTTGTGCTATTTTTTTAATCAGCTTCACCCCACAAGTTGATAGCCAGAAAAATAAAAAATAATTAAAAAAAAAACTTTTAGTCCTTGGGTTTGCCACTTCCATATATAGGCAAGGTAGTTAAATCTTGGAGTTTAGAACTAGCTTGTCTTGTTCTCTGGTGTAAATTTGTTAAGTACCTTTCAGGATATTTTGAGAAGAAGACACCTCAAGGTGCAATCTGTAATTAATTCTCTTTATGAAAGGCTCAACACATCCAGAAAAGGAGTAAAGTCAATTTTCCAAACTTGCATATTACAAGCGAGTTAGCTACTCTTCCTTTCGTTCTTCATCTGAAACAAAAATGAGGAATTATTTATTGCTGTCGAACTTATTTTTCTGTGCATAGTGCATAAGCATTAGATCATATAGATTTTCACTTTTCATGAGTCATATACTTACTTAACTAGAATGAGTTCCGTTTTAAAAATGGTTTAACTCTACGCAATTAATTTTTTGCTGTCATCGCGTAGTCCAATTCTCGCAGTAACTTCTATTTTTAAGTCCTCGTATAGTTTAACTGTATGGAACAAGGAGTTGCTACTTGAAAATTTCATAATGCATATGCCCAAATGTGAAGCATCATTCTGTCATTAGTAGATCTTCTATTATTTATGTTTGCAGCTCTTTTTCTAATTGGGTTGATGGAATGGTGGGAATGGTTCTGTAATTGACATGCGTAAGGAAGACCGTGATGGATGTTGTGTCACCGTTAGTATTGAGAGCTCCAAGAATTCCATCATACAGTTGTATGTAGTTCAAGAGCTGGTGATACCCTTTTGTTCGAGACAACTGGAAAAGGTTAGCTGTGATTTACTTGCTAAATTTGTAATTACCATATGTGGAGAAATATAGCCTTTTAATGCCATGAATTCTACGTCTCAACATGTTATTGCCTTTTAGGACTTTCAATTTTTTTCCCGTAAACATTTCCAGGATGCTTGCTTAGCTTTAAATGACATTATTAAATTATTAATTTTTTTTGTTGTGGTTTACGTCTTATATTAAAAGTTTGTGCATCATATTTGAGTAATCCTTGAGAAGTTGGTGAAAGCTTCCCTCACTTGAAGGGATTAAAATAAAAAAGGTTATTAATCCTAATAGCCCCTAAACTTTAAAGACTCTATCACTTAGCCCCTATGAACTTTAAATATCACTATTTTTTACTTGAATTTTCAAAACTTCTCACTTTATCTTCTAAGTTTTTTATTTTTCGTTTAAATAGACTAAATTAAACTTACGTGATTCGCACATAAGTCTTATATAAGGATAAATGAGACTTTTTTACTTCTAAGTTTTGTTTCATATTTACACTCTTATTTGACACCTTTATTTTTTTATCTGAACTCTCATTTATGAATGGTTTACTTATATATTTCTTCTCATTTTTAATACGTAACTCATTTAATAAGTCGATATTATTTGTAGATATTTGAATTTGAATACTAAATAAGATAAGTCATGCATTAAAGATTTTATTTTTTTATCTGAACTCTGATTAATGAATGGTTTACTTATATATTTCTTCTCATTTTTAATACGCAACTCGTTTAATAAATCGATATTGTTTGTAAATATTTGAATTTGAATACTAAATAAGATAAGTCATGCATTAAAGATGATGAGATATCAGTAAACAATATCAATAATAAATGTGCATATAGATCCTTTTCAAATGAGAGTAGATAAAAAAACGATAAACGAGAATGTAAACGTAAAACAGAACTTGAGAGTGATAAATTCTCAATTTTGCCTAGGTGACCAACGTGCAAATCGCATGCGCTTAATTCTGTTTATATGAACAGAAAATTAAAAAATAGGAGATAAAATGAGGGCAACATGGTGATTTTTTAAATTTAAGGGTGAAGTGAAGAGTTTTGAAAGTTTAAGGGGTAAAATAATAATTTTTAAGGTTTAATGGTAAAATGAGAGACCTAAATTTTAGGGACTATTAATGTTAATAACCCAAAGAAAATGATTCCCTTTAGTAGTGGTAGACAATGTCGTTGATTTTCGTTTGAAACGTATTTATTGAACAATGTTGCTGAATTTTGTTTGAGGCTTGTATGTTTCTTGTAGAGATTGGTTATTGGAATCGTCAATTTATGAAAGTTCCATTTATTCATAAAAATACCCCTCGTGTATGTTGGTTGCTCATGTTTCTTTTATTTGCCCATTTGTTCTTTAGGATTTCGAGAAATTGAAAGGGTGGATATTCTGTGTAGTGATCGGTCAAATGCATAAAAAGCAACCGCAATTCATCTATTGAACTTTACTTGAAAGTTTCTTTGTCGGGAGACGGTGTAAAAGATTATTGGAGCACTCTTATGAATGATTGCCTCCGAATCATGGACTTGATTGACAGGTCACGCAGTCATCCGGACAACATGAATGAATTCTGTTCCGTCTATGGAATAGATTCTGGATGGAAATATTTTCTCAATGCAAGTCCCTTTTCTTTATGCATTTTCTTTTTCCTTTTAATCTTTTAAGAAGTTGGACCTTTCTATATTTGTTTCTTCAACTGCAGAATTTGGAGTCAGCAGTATCTGGTGTTGGCAATACCATAATGCCCGAACACCTGCTTCTGGTTGCCAACACACTATCAGTTGCAGGAAATTTTGTTGGCGTGGCTCCAAAGGGACTTGCACGCAAAGAGATTATCTGTGGCATCACCCTTCACGCAGGCGTGTTTTTCCATTAGTTCTTATTATTTATTTGCTATTGTTTTTGTCATAAAAATACTTTTTCGATCATAAATATGCATATGTGTAATAGCTAATTCATGCATGCGTTCTGGAATACGTTGCAGAATCCTGCTGCTTCCTTCATCAAAGCTGCAAAAGCTGAACTCGCGGATGGTCTTCAAGGGACCTTAGATGCTTTAGCATGGGGAAACATTCCGCCTTTCGTAACTGGTGGACAGTTTCATCTTGTGTTTTCGGGGAAGGTAAAACAAATATATATATATATATATATATATATATTATGTTGGATGATATTTGGAACCCATCGGACACTTAACAGAACATCTTGCACAAGTAAGAAACCCCGATCATGTTCCTCCTCTTCTGACTTTTCGGTTACAAATCCTTCACATATTTGCAACTCTTTTGGATGGAGGTATCCCATAAATCAAAGCCTAGATCACACAGACAAGTCAATCTTGATGATAGCATTATATTTTCATCCCCGGATAGATGAGAAAATTGGCACAGGATTTCAGGTCATAAAGGTGTATTAATTTAGAAGAAAAACGAATAAAACTGATTTGCTCTTACAAGATTAGTTTGCCCTTCTATAATCTGGAATTTTGGTACATGTATACAATGATGGGACCATCATGGGTAAAAGTAAGACTATCTCAATGCAAATGCGAATGTCAATTACTATATTTACTATTAAAAAATATAAAAATGACATATTTGATATGTTATTCTATTTTATGCTTCAATGTATATATTATTTTAAATGCTATAGTTACTTTTGTCAAAAATATTAAGCTTTAAAACTTGTAAAACTGAATTTTTTATATTAATAATAGATAATTTAAAAAGATTAATGTTGTCATGATTAAATACAAAGGTATATATCAACACATAGCGATGATGAAATATCAAATTTGACATTTGTTATACAATTATCAAATTTAGAATAAAAAATGACACTACATTAAAAAGTGATTATATTATTATTATTATTATTATTATTATTATTATTATTATTATTATTATTATTATTCATTCAAATGCTTTTTTGACATTGGTTTGGAGATGTTTTAAGCTTTGCATTAATTTATTTTTGAATTTCAATACATGCTTTTAAATATGACCATTCTATTTACCCTGTACTTCTTTATGATGCTTTTCTTTCTTTTCTTTCATAGGATGCACATCACTCTAAACATCAGGGTTCGCGTTGCTTTGTGATGGTAAGGACAGATGGTACGGTCGAAGAATTCTCACACCGCAAGTGTGTTCTCGTGCTCTCGAAATAGTAGATCCTCAAAGGGCAGGAGCCTATAGGTCAAAAACGAGACAAGATGGTCATGATCAAGTCGGTGTTGATAAATAATCCGAAGCCTGCATTTTTTTTTTGGGCAATATCTTTTTAGTAAAAGTTAGTTGGTACAGCTACAACTTAAGCTTTCTATTTTTTTGCCGGGAACTCGGCTAGGTAGACTTTTATTCCCAACAATGGCACTGATGACTCTAACGAAACGACGGTTGTGATTCGTTATAGAATGATGTTTTTGGAGCTTTTATCTTTGAAAGATGTATAATTTTTGAGAAAGAGAAAGAAAAATGTTGTACACAAGTAGAGGCCCATAGGAAAGTAGTAAAGCCATGTTCATTTTGTACTGGAAGGGGGATATATATGTCCCTGCGTAGTTTCCCTCCTATACATCATAAAGCCTTTCAAACGCTTCTTTTTGCTTCTTTCACTATAACTTTCTCTGCTTGCAATATCACATCTGGCAGAAAAGATGTAGTTGAACCAGCAACGAGAAGCCTGCAAAGGTCAATCCCCATTTCTCATAATGTCTCTTTTGAAACATGTGATAATAAAAATCATTTCTTTGTTGAAGTTTTCCTCATGACTAGTTGACGTGGCCTTTCACCTATACAAGTGTTGATGTGTGCTACTTTCCACCTTCTTCCTAATCTCTTTTTGCAACACAGCTTTCACGGAAAATAATGCTCAAAAATAATGGATTATGGCTTCAATCGACGCTTAATGCTTTATACATGTATGTGTATGTATGTATGTCTATATATATATATATATATATATATATTAATTATGAAAGTTCTTTGCTTAAACTCTATATTTATATCATTGTTGTTTCTTCCTTTTAACTCTTTTCCGTTTTATTGCAATATTAGATTGTGTAAAATGAGAATGGTGTCTTTGACCTCAAAAAAAAGACGAGTATAATAGTTCACGTTATTGAGATTTTTAGCCTTTTGGCACGCACGATTAGAACCATGGTTAGAGCCAATATTAACTTAAAACACTATAGTTGTTAAGAGTTTTATACTATAGTTGTTTTTTTATTTTACACTGTAACGGCAAAGAGTTTTTTTACTATAGACGGTTAGAACTGTGGTTCTAGGTGCCAAACAAGCTCCAAACAAGATACTAGAGTCTGTACTCTTAAAAAGAGCCAACATCTTATTTCTCTCTCTCTCTCTCTCTACACACATATCTGTATTAATTGGTATCATAGAAAAGAAAGAATACTGAGCCATATCATGAATTAATATAATCTATTGTGGTTTTTGGCCAAGTATTAGAACAAGGATCGTTGGTCTCCATGGCTGGACCCACCAAGCAAGTTTTGGTCTAAAAAAGAAATCAATAGCCATAACGTGATCGGTAGGTTCTGGAGGATAAATTGGTGGGTTAGGCGTAAAGATGCAGCATTTGCCAGCCCCACATTTGCACCAAACTTCATTGTTGTTTTTTTTCTTGCTAAAAATTTTGTACCCACATGCGTCTATCATCCCTTTTAATATTTTATCAAATTCTATGTGCTTGAAAGTTTACCCCTTATCTTGTCTCAGAAAGTGACCATTTATAAAATTAGGAATAGCACACAAGGAGACTATACTAGAACTAACTTTAATAACAGTTGGTATTGCTTTCTAGGTAAATGCTACATGCATGAAGGAAAAGCTTGAAAATGGGAAGGTAGATCTAGATGGGATTTGGGGACATTGAAGGAGCGAGAAAATGTGCTTGTAGTTGTTACATTATAGCAATGTGTGTGGGACACCATGCTTAACCCCATTATATTCATGAAAAAAATAAAAGAATAAAGACAAATAAACACTAGTAGTTTATCCCTTGTTTTGTCTATAGACACTAGTATTTGTCTTTATGCAAACTCAATAGATCCTCCCTTCCTCTCTCTCTCTCTCTCTCTCTCTCTTTCTCTTACTGCTTGTTCTTCTTCTAGTTTTTTTTTCTCCTTTTTCTTAAGGGAATTTTCTTTTTATGATACATGAGTTGCTATTGAATGGGAAAGAGAATGGTCTTAGAAAGGGAATTCTATTGAAAAGTTAAAAAAGAAAAACATTTGAAAAAGAAATGAATTTAGACTAGTTTGCCACGTGAGTTCTTTTTTATCTTTATTTTTATTTTTTTATGCATATTAATGTTTAGCTTGAACATTCTCAATTTAATATCCATATTTGATCCTATAATAATAACAGCGCACCTCAAAAAACCAATCACAAAAATAAGAAAATCCAAAGAGTTCTACCCCCGCGCGTCTCAACCTGTGTTTTTGCTTATGTATAAGATCAGTTTTTTAAACAACCTACGTTAAAAATATCAACGGCCCACCTTTTAAAATGGTTTTTGCACCGGTGCATATAATATTAGGACCGCTAACAGTGTAAAGCTCTTGTATGCTGCTTTAAATAGTAAAAATTTGTTATAATGTAAAATTTTATATGCTATAATGTGCTGTTATAACACTACAATTTACACTCCTTTCAAACACCCTATTATTTTAAATACTCTTGAGTTTGTAGCCGTAGAAGTCAATATTTATCGCCTGATTGTGGGCATTACAAGGATTTTGGCCCTTGCTAATTCAATCTTCAAAGTGTTCAGCAGAAAATCAACCTCCAGGAATCAATTCTAGTTACAGACAAAATAAATGCTGGATATGATTCTAAATGTGACTGCTAATTTGCATTATATTAATCTCATTTCATCATCCTCTTAATTATGCAGTAAAAAATTGAAAAAAAATGGTTCTTCAATGGAAGTATTAGAGGACTTTTTATTAGCAAATCAATTTGTCTCTATCATGTGGTCATGCTTTGTCCATTATTGTTATTAACGAAAATAATCCTTTTCTTTCAAATTATAATTAATAAATAACAAACCTTCCATGACAATACTTGCAAGAAATTTTAGTAACGTGGAGATTATATTAAATTTTTTTTTTTTTGGCTTATGAGATTATTTTAAGTTTTACTATGATAAAGAAACGATCATGACTTAAAAGGTGGATCGAAAAAAGAGAGATTTCTGCAAATGAATCACGATAAGGTGATTTTTCCAATGTTTTACGCCAGCTTGGGTGAGGTAGTTGTTTTTAGAAAGTAACAAGAGTAATTTGGAACAATAAAATATTGTAGGGTAGATTGCTAAATCGGTCCCTAACCTTTTATAAAAGATATAAAAGTAAGAATTTGATCCCTCAACTTTAGTTTATTTTTTTTTATTTTTTAGTCTCCAACCTTTCAATTAAGTTTCTGAGAAACCATTTTTAAGGTAAAACCATTAAATTTGACGGTTAAAAATCATTGGACATCATTGCTAAATGGAAATTACTAAATTACCCTTCATTGATACATTAAAAAATAATTTTAAAATTAAAACAAAAATAAATTAAAACTAAAAAAAAAAAAACCCAAACAAAAAAAAAAACAACAAACCTAGATCTTCAACCGAAGAACAACTCCTCCATGAAAGAACAAAAAAATAAAAGAAAAAAAAAAGCTAAGAAAAAAAAACTCAAATCTCAAACCTAGATCTTCAACTAAGAACATCTTCTTCACGCAAATCTTCAACCAAGAACATTTTCTCCACACAAAAAAAAAAAAAAAAAAGGCTAAGAAAAAAAACCTAACTTCCAAACCTATGTCTTCAACAACTTCTCCACAAAAAAAATAAAAACAAAAACAAAAAAAAGCTAAGAAAAACCCCAATCTCAAATGGCCTATGAGATCTCGACCTATCTCTTGGTTGACGGCTTCTTCTTGGTTCCTCCTTGCTTCTGCGACTCAGCCAGGCTCTAGTAGATGGCCTAGAGCTTGGCGTCGATAGAGGAGTGGAGCGGCTTGTAGTTGTCGAACTTGGCACTGCCGTGGTGGCACAAGTGGGGGAAGTTGGAGGAGGTAATGGTTGCAGAGGTGGTAGACAATGAAGAAGAGGCCACCCAGGCACTGTTGTCTCATCGCAAACCCATGCAATATCGGGGGCAACTCCGACAAGTGGGGGGTGAGAGGGAGATGGGCTTCTCCTTTTTTTGTTTTCTGATTTTTTCCCTAATTGAGAGAGAGAGAGAGAGAGAGAGAGAGAGAGAGAGAGAGAGAGAGAGAGAGTTGCCGGAGAAGCTAGGTTGATGACAGGCTGGGGATACCCAGGGGGGCGAGGGTAAGCAGAGATGGAGAGATTTTTTTTTGTTTTAGCTTTTGATCTGATTATGGAATTAGATTTTTTTTTTTTTAAGGGAAGAAGATCTAATTTTAATAATATATTTACTATTTTTTACTTTTTTTAATTTTTTGTGTTTTAATTTTAGTTTTTTTAAAAAAACATATTGGTAGTTTATTGAAATACCCTTATTAAAATGGTCATGTGCTTTTCACGTGACACACATTAAATATTCATTTGGTTAAAATAGTCCCTCAGCAACTTAATTGAAAGGTTGGTGATTGAAAAAAAAAAAAAATAGGCTAGGAACTAAAATCTTACTTTTATGATCAATGCATCAATTTACCACAAAATATAAGAAAATGCTTTTCTTTTTTTGTAAATAGGTATAAGAAAATGATTAATGATTAGCAAACAATACAAGAATAAGTACTCCCTCAGTTCTAGTTAAATACAATATTTATCCTTGAATTTGTTTAAAATACAAAAGGTATCCTTATGTTTTTCAAACCATCCAAAAACTATCATTTCTTTTAACTTTTCTTGTTTAGTTTTTTTAAAATGACCAAACCGTCATTGAAATACAAACATAATCCAAGATATGTGTTGGGTTTTTGCTAGCTTTCAAACCCCCGGATTCAACATTAACATGAATGAAATTTTGAACGCCCATTTGAATTTTTTTGAAGGTTTAAGTGTTTTTTACATTTGAAAAAGAAAGTGAAACCTATTTTTTTTAAAAAAAGAATAAAAACTTAATATTATTTGGTGACATTAGTCATATTGGGTACTACTAACAAGTTGGTTTTATTTTGCCATACGAAATATATTATTATTTTCCAAATAGAATTTTAATATGACAAGTATATATTAAAAAATATTGGCTAATATATAATTGATCACAAATTGGTTTTACCTTTCCACTCTTCAAATATTGGATATTTGGTTATAGTTCACCAAGATCTCCATATTTGATTGTTAAGGGTATATTTGTCTTTTTAAATAATGTATTTTATTGAAAGTCAAAAAAGTATGATTTTTGAATAGTTTTAAAAAATATAAGAAATACTTTTCGAATTTTAAAAAACACAAAAACAAATATTCTCATTAACTAAAACACAAAAGATATTTTTTGTATTTGTAAAAAAAAAAAAAGAACAACGCAAGAGGAAAAATAATTGAAAAGTACGTACTAAAAGATGTCAGTAAGATTCAGCAATAAAGAGGTGAGTAAAATTAAAGAGAGAAAATTTTCATAAAAAAATATTAAAGATAGAAAAAGGCAAAATCTTTTTTTTTTCTAATTTATTTTTTTAAGATAAATTATTATTATTTTTATTTCTAAACAAACAATAACCGCACGAAAATGACTTAAAAAGGAAAAAACAACAAAAGAATTTTTGGGACAAGTAAGCCCAAAACGATTTCAGCAGTAAAGAGTACAAAGCCTACCAGTTTATAGAGAAATACGAGAAACTCAGTAAAAGAATAAAAAGAATATTTTAAATGGTTGGTCAAAATTTGTTTCATTGCTATATTATCTGTTTTGTTATTTCTTAATAATTTCTATTGGAGAGTAAAATAGTCTTGAATTTAATAAATTAGTTAAATCCTTCTACTTATAAAAGGACGCAAACAATAAATTAAATCTCTCCTCTACCTTTTTTCTTTCCATCCTACCCCCTTCCTCCTATCTCTTTCCCTTATCAAACACACTCTAAGTGAGGATGATGGAAAGAAAATGGAATACTTTTTATCTCCTCGTGTGTTGCCTGATTGGTGTGAAGTCCCTCCTCCGATTTCACTATATCCAAGAAAATTAAAAATAGATTACTTTAAAAGATTTGAAATTCTTAACCCAATTTTCTTAAGGCTTTCACGCAGAAAAAAAATAAAAGAAAAAAAATAAAAAAAAAAGTTCTAGAAGCACATGTTGGATTACATTGGCTAAAAAATGTCATGGACCCCATACTGGCATGGACGACGATTCCACATGACAAGTGAGCACCCAATTTTGGATTCTTCTGTCTCTTTTTCTATCCTTTTCGGTTGATGGCATCTTTTTTGTCCTTGTTTCTTGTCCTTTTTTCTGCCGCCAATATTCTTTTTCTTCTCCTTTTCCGTGCATTGCATTGGCAAAAAGCTACACATACAGCACATGATGTGCTTTCACAAATACAGCTTTACGTCCTGTCGTACACTCTCCATTATCTAAATTTATACCGTTATTTTTCATATGTCATTAGAAGAAAAAAAGAAGAGAAAAGAAAAAAGCAAACGTACTTTTTGAAATTATGATTCTACATATTGAACATAGCAGTACTTCAATGGTTAATATATCAATCACAAGGTATGTACAATAAAGTTCATAGCTGTACCATTGTCATAGTTCATTGGTTGACCTCGCGTCTAGTAAGGTGTATAGGAGGGTGGTAAGTTCAAAAGCAAGCGGTGTACGGCCTCATACTAAGGGTGTATAGAAAGATAGTAAGTTTAAACCGTAACTAGTATAAACATCTTACATCTTACATCTTATATCTTATATGTTACGGTATATAATAAAGATATATTATAATATAAAACTATTACATAAGTACCATTTTATCTTTAGGTTTAAAAGTATGTATTAACAAATGGTAAATCAAACTTTTATACTCAAACGATACTTAAATATCTGACCTTGTAAAAGTGAAGTCCTCAACTAGCCCATTATTTGCCACCATGCTATCATTGGGGTAGGTCACCTAATAGTTGAAAAATTGAACATGTTGAACATTGAACATTAAAAAAAAAAACAACAAACAAAAAAAAAACAAAAATGGTATTTTTAGAATTTGGTGGTACTTTTAGCCTACTAAATATTTATCTTGCTTTCAGAGTGTTTGATGTAATGAATCCTTAAAAGTGAAATTAAAAAGTTCACCAAATCAATAGTTGAATCTACAGATTGTCTTTGGCACTCAAACCTAAAACTTAAATGGTTCTTTATTTTATTTTTTTTCCCCAAAACTTAAGTTAGAGTTATACCTTTCTAAGAGGATTCACAATAAGATATGAACAAATACCCTATCAACAAGACCTTGTTTTGTACCGTTAAACTATATTTGCTTCTATTGATATCACATAATATTATATTCAATGTCATTTTAATGTTTTATAAACACGTATTACTGGCAGGGTATCCTAATTCCATTGAATTTTTTTTTCCTCTTTTTTACACATATCTAGCTAGTTGCTAATAAGCGTACATTTTTTTTCAACAAGAACAATTAGTATATTCATTTCTTATTTTCTTCACTAATTAAATAAAATATGTACTAGACAAGACCAAGGTTGACATCATTGCCAAGCGCCAGCTCACCAAATGATCAACCAAATAAATGGTATCATTTCAGATATCACATTGTATTGTTTACTATTTTTATGTAGTAGTGGACAATGATTTGTATACTTTTCCCAGCAGACCGGTTTAAAATACCGATATATTGCTAATAAAATGTCATAAGGTATACTAATTAAAAAAAAAACATAATTGTTACGTGAACCATGCTGTGGTACTTATAATCTTTTTTTAATTAACCTTTTTAATGTTATAATCTTTGTACTAATATACAGAATTTATGGCTAAGCTAACAATCATCTCTTTGTCGTTTTTAGGGAAGTCGATCTATCTAATGCGTATTAAATAGCATATATTATGTTGTGGAGAAAAAGTCTTTGGTTACTGTGAGGGGGTGGCTTGGTTGTGTGCACTGTTTATCTAAGATGTTATCGTTTATACTTTTTCCCCTTTGAAGGGGGTCGTATTTTAATAAGCTAAAAACTGTAATTTACTCGATGGGCTTTTGATCCCACTTGTTATAAGAAGTGGGCCCAAGCCGATAAGATCTATGGGGCCCATCTTTTGTCTTTTGACGGTTCAAAACCCCATTAAGTTATATAGCATTGTTCTTAATAAACACGTGTGAGATACTTATATACTTATCTCGTACCAACCAGACTACAAGAGCAAATTAAATTCATACCAGAACTTATATATGCAAATGTTTGTCTAGTTTAGTTAGAACTGGAAAGATTGTAGTAGTTTAAATTTTATAAAAAAAAATAATATACTAAAACCGGTTTAAATTAAAATTTTTTAATTCAAGCTGATAAAACAAACGTACTCTTAAGCTTTTAAAGGTGTTCGTGGGATTATCGACCACAACGATATTGTTTAATATAGTCCAAACTTTATTAAATAGGTATTACATTGTTACAAAATTTCATGTGCCCCGTTTAATTTATATAGTATAATTTATGGTCTTGCATGGTTCCCTTAGAATACACAGGAGAGCTTCCCCCACTATTTTTATGCTAAATTTCGGTAAACTCTACCATTGGAGTACTTTACGACATAATATATAGGGTGTTTGGTAGTGGTGGGAACCACTCAGTTTCCACTACAAACTCAGTTATGAACAGTAAAAAGTTCTCACATACTACAGTAACAATAAAAAAAAATTGCTACAATATAAAACTCTCACATGCTACAGTAAAAGTGGTTCTCACCACTCTTCCAAACACCCACGTAACAAAACTACACAAATTTAGATCGAATAATACTTATGAAACAGGTGTAACGATATTTTGTCTAAATCATAATCTTATCAAGGAAAATTTGTGTACTAAAAACTTATATTTTAAAGCTCCTAGAACTTTCATCCTCAAAAAGCAAGATTTCAGAGTTTATAATCCAAGTGTCAAGAACTCAAAAAGTTGGGAACATATTTCTCTATTGTTAATACCGCCTCATTCAAATTATACGGTTAATAAAAAAAACAGATAAAATGCATATAACAGAGGCACTTTACCGCATAAAATTCTTGTGGTTCATTTGATGTCCACACAAGCATATGAGTTTTTTTTGTAAGATTTTTTTAAGTTGTCCTTTTGGTGGTTGTTGATTGTTATTGATGGAAATGGACAAAAGTGTGACTACATCTTTTCAGATACCTTCGTAGAATTAGAATGAACAAAAAAGAAAACAAAATTTGAACCTTGTTTTAAAGATAAATTTATACCCTTCATAATGTAAATTTTTTTTATATACTGCAACATAAAATAAAAATATATTATAATATAAAGTTTTTATATGTTATTTATGAGTTAAATCCTTTTAGTGGATACCCTATATCACACCATGGTCTCTCGAGCAAAAAGAAAAATGGATGAAGAGGGTCCTATGAGGGGACACTTTGGGCCCATCTTGGCAATTGGACAGGTTAGGTGGCAACTCATACATGCTACATATAAATCTATAGACACTAGTTTTTTGTCTTTATGCAAACTCAAATCCTCCCCTCCTCTCTCTCTTTCTTTCTCTGCTTCTTCTTCTTGTTTTTTTTTCCTCCTTTTCTTAAGGGAATTTTCTTTTTATGATACATGAGTTGCTATTGAGTGGGACAGAAAGTGGTATTAGATAGGAAGTTATATTAGAAACTTAAAAAAGAAAAACATTTGAGAAATAAATGAACTTAGACTAGTTTACCAAGTGAGTTCTTTTTTTATTTTTTTTTTATGCATATTAATGTTCAGTTTGAACATTCTCCTACAACTATGTGATAGCACATGAAAGTATAATGTAGCTAGGAAACACTGCAGAATCTATGTTCATTAATATTTATATTTAATCCTATAACAATAACAGCGCACTTCAAGAAACCAATCACAAGAATAAGAAAATCCAAAGAGTTCCGCCCCCGCGCGTCTCAACCTGTGTTTTTGCTTTTGCTTATGTTCAAGATCATATTTTTTAAACAACCTATGTTAAAAATGTCAACCGCCTTCCTTTTAAAATGGTTTTTGTATTGGTGCATATAATATTAGAGCCGTTAATAGTTTAAAACTCTCATATGCTACCGTGTACAATAAAAACTCACATATTTCGCAAATGGCCTATGAGATCTTGACCGAATAATGGTGCTGACGACTCTAACAAAACTCTAACAAAACGACGGTGGTGATTCGTCATAGAATGATGTCTTTTGGAGCTTTTACCTTTTGAAAGACGTACAATTTTTGAGGAAGAAAAACAAAAATATTGTACACAAGTAGAGGCCCTTAGGAAAGTAGTAAAGCCATGTTCATTTTGTATTGGAAGGGGGATAATATATATGTCCCTATATAGTTTCTCTCCTATACATCATAAAGCCTTTCAAATGCTTCTTTCTGCTTTTTTCACTGTAACTTTCTTTGCCTTACAATATCACATCTGGCAGAAAAGATGTAGTTCAAGCAGCAAAGAGAAGCTTGTAAAGGCCAAACCCCATTTCTCATAATGTCTCTTTTGAAACATGTGATAATAAAAATCATTTCTTTGTTGAAGCTTTCCTCATGACTAATTGACTTGGCCTTTCACCTAACAAGCGTTGATGTGTGCTACTTTCCACTTTCTTCCTAATCTCATTTTGCATCACAACTGTCATGGAAAAAAATGCTAAAAAATAATGGATTATGACTTCAGCCGACACTAAATGCTTTATATATATATATATATATATATAAAGTCCTTTGCATAAACTCTATATTTATGTCAATGTTGTTTCTTCCTTTTAACTCCTTTCCATTTTATTGCAATATTAGATTGTGTAAAATGAGAAAGGTTTATATTACCCCCAAAAAGACGAGTATAATAGTTCACATTATTGCTATTTTTGGCCTTTTGACATACACGATTAGAACCATGGTTAGAGCTAATATTAGTTTAAAACATTGTACTATAGTTGCTTTTATTTTACACTGTAGTTGCAAAAAGCTTTTTATTGTGGACAGTTGAAACTGCGGTTTTAAGTGCCAAACAAGCTCCAAACAAGCTATCAGAGTCTGTACTCTTAAAAAGAGCCAACATCTCTCTCTCTACACACACATGTTCCATTAATTGGTATCATAGAAAGGGGAGAATACTGAGCCATATCATGAATTAATATAATCTATTTGTGGTTTTAACCAAGTATTAGAACAACTAACGTTGGTCTCCATGACTGGAACCACCAAGCAGGTTTTGGTCTAAAAAAGAAATTAAT
Organism: Artocarpus hirsutus; assembly: GCA_946598075.1. Lineage (NCBI taxonomy): Eukaryota > Viridiplantae > Streptophyta > Magnoliopsida > Rosales > Moraceae > Artocarpus > Artocarpus hirsutus. The sequence goes on from CAMOHE010055065.1 coordinate 47,772, forward strand.
AGCCATAACGTGATCGGTAGGTTCTGGAGGATTTATTGGGGGGCTAGGTGTAAAGATGCAGCAGCCGCAAATGCTTGCTAGCCCCACATTTGCACAAACTTTATTGCTATTTTTTTGCTTGCTAAAAATTTTATACCCACGTGCGCCTATCATCTCTTTTAATATTTTATCATATCCTATGTGCTTGAAAGTTTATCCCTTGTCTTGTCTCAGAAAGTGACCATTTATAAAAATAGGAATAGCACACTTGGAGACCATACTAGAACCAACTTTAATAACAGTTGGTATTGCTTTCTAGGTAAATACTACATACATGAAGGAAAAGCTTGAAAATGGAAAGGTTGTAACACCCAGAAAATTTAATTACGCATGATTGATGTTTAGATGATGTATTAGTATGTCTTGATATAAATTTGAACTTAAATTAAGTATTTTATAGTATTTTAAATTTATCTCACTTTAAATTATTTCTATATGATATTCTAAATTTTGAAACAAAACAACTTGTCAAATAAACGATACGTCTTAATTACAAAACCATGTGTTAGAGACACAGTTTTGCTCTGCAAAACCACTCCTTCTCCTCTATTTATCTCCCTCTCTCACTTCATTCTCCCTTACTTTCTCAGACTCTCTTCCTCTCTCTTTTCCTCTCTCCCATGCTGCCCTCTCTCTTTCTCTTCCTCTCTTTATTTTGCTTTCAAAATTTTGAGTTCAAGCTTCAAATCTTAGCTGGATTGGGAGCTTAGGAATGCAATTGGACTTCCACAAAACCGTTTTAAAGCCTTAATTTAAGGTTAGTTTTTTTGTTTTTCAAATTTCAAACTTTTGTTCTAAATTTTTCAATTTCTTTAAATTGTTGTAATATGAGTTTCTTAAGCTTAAGAAACCCTTAATCTAAGTTAGTAGAACTCAAATCATCTAGAATTTAGACTTGATTGAGCAAGATTTGGATTAAATCAAGTTTTCCCCCTTTTTTTCTCATTTTTGGATTTCTTTGAAATTTCTATGAAAATCTTGCTTAAAGTTGTTTAAATGTGTTCTATTATGTTTATTTATCATTTATGATCATTATATAAGCTCTGGGACTTGAAAAACAAGTTTAGAATTGATTTTTGGGCTTGGGAGGGCCGAGAATCAAAGTCTCGGATCTCCCATATTTTTTCAGTTCGTAAGCTGAACTCAATGCTCAACAAGCTAGATTCATAGGTTCGGTAGGCCGGATTCATCTTATCGGCGGCCGAACCAAGGCTAGTTCGGCATGCTGGTCCTCGACAGGCCGGACTGTGGAGTTCGACAGGCCGGACTAAGGGTTCCAGCAGGCCGACCGGACCTTGTGAAAAATGACTTTTTTCGCCCGTTTTTCACCGTTTAAAACCTAAATTAAGATTTTAACCTCATGAAATGATTTTGTGAACTCTAAAGGCATACTAAGACACCATAAAATAGGTTAGGGATATAGAATGCTTTAAGCTAGATATTGATAGACTTGGTTTCTATTTAAGGTTGTTCGTGGTTTCGTGGAGCTAACGTATAACGAATTGAGACTGCGGTATTGAATGTTTTCACGGGATATCAAGGTAGGACTTCTATCCCTTTTTCTTGGTAGCCATGTTTTTAAAAGGTTTTGGCCACAAAGCATTTCATTTAAATGTTTTCAAGAAATGAAGTTTATTACTTATTTTCATTATTGGCTAAATAATGAATGATCATAATGAACGTAATGAGAATATCCGATAAATGAGACATGACAATGATATGACACCGGACATGTCGGTTAGTACCATACGGAATGATAAAATAGAGCATGATGCCATGTACAAAGATCGTGTCGTGGGGAGCACGACCTTGGGGGTAAATCCTGAAATCCAGTTGGGCCATTTCGATAGTAATTATATGACTTTCCCGAAAGCATGATAATAAGACTGTCTATGGATGAATAAATGACTAATCAGTATGAATAAATTTAATAAACTTTAAATAGTTATTTGTTTATTTATTTTTCTTATTTTACAGCTTTTGTTCAAAAATAAATTACATGTTTAAATATGTTTTCAAAAGCTTAGTCCTATTGAGCTATTCGCTCACTTTTTCTTGTTTTTAAACTTTCCCTCCTCTAGGTGGAATCTACCTTAGGGAAGACTGAAGAACCAGGAAGAACTGAAAGATTAGAACATCATTATCTAGGGTATTTATTTATAAACAAGGCATGTATATATTTTAATTTCTTTACCTTTTATTTGGACTGTAGTTGTGTATTTAATATTATTGATACCATGTGTGCACACTAATGTTGATCCAGTGGGGCCCCATAGTGTTTGTTTATTTAACATTTTAATTTGTTTTGTCTGTTTTCATATTTTAGCAAATACCTTAAAAAGTTTTAAATATCCTACATTCTCATAATTAACTTAAAATCTTTTAATATGGTGGTTTTTAATTAAAAAATTAATTTATTTAACTTAATTAATCTGCCACATCATCCCTGAATTTTGAGGCATGACAAAGGTAGATCTAAATGGGATTGGGGCAAATTGAAGGAGGAAATGTGCTTGTAGTTGTTACATTATAGCAATCAGTGCGGGACACCATGCTTAACCCCATTATTAAATAAAAGAACAAAGACAAATTAACGCTAGTAGTTTATCCCTTGTTTTGTCTATGGACACTAGTTTTTGTCTTTATGCAAACTCAATAGATCCTCCCCTCCTGTCTCTCTTTCTCTCTCTGCTTGTTCATCTTCTTGTTTTTTTGCCCTCTTTTTTTTAGGGAATTCTCTTTTTATGATACATGAGTTGCTATTGAATAGAAAAGAGAGTGGTCTTAGAACGAGAATTCTATTGGAAAGTTAAAAAAGAGAAACATTTGAAAAAGAAATGAACTAAGATTAGTTTGCCACGTGAGTTCTTTTTTAATTTTTATTTTTACTTTTTTATGCATATTAATGTTTAATTTGAACATTCTCCTACTACTATGTGATAGCACATGAAAGTATAATGTAGCTAGGAAACACTTTAGGGTCTATGTTCCTTAATATTCATATTTAATCCTATAACAATAACATCGCTCTTCAAGAAACCAATCACAAAGATAAGAAAACCAAGGAGTTCGGCCCCCGCGCGTCTCAACCCATGTTTTTGCTTATGTTCAAGATCTTTTTTTTTTCCAAACAACCTATGTTAAAAATGTCAACGGCCTGTCTTTTAAAATGGTTTTTGTATTAGTGCATATAATATTAGAGCAGTTAACAGTATAAAACTCCTATATGCTATCATGTGCAGTAAAAATTTGCCAGTATAAAGTTCTCATATGCTATATTGTACGGTTCTAACTCTACAATTTACCCTCCTTTTAATCACCCTAGTAATTTAAGTACTCTTGAGTTTGTAGCCGTGGAAGTCAATATTTGTCGCTTGATTGTCGACATTAAGAGGATTTCGACCCTTGATAATTCAATCTTCAAGTGTTCAGTATAAAATCAACTTTCAAGAATCAATTCTAGTAACAGACAAAATTAATGCTTGATATGATTCTAAATTTGACTGCTAATTTGCATTATATTAATCTCACTTCATCATCCACCTCTTAATTATGCATTAAAAAATTGAAAAAAAGGTTCTTCAATCGAAGTATTAGAGGACTTTCAGTTAGCAAATCAATTTGTCTCTATCACGTGGTCATGCTTAGTCCATTATTGTTATTAATGAAAATAATCCTTTTCTTTCAAATTATAATTAATAAATGACAAACCTTCCATGACAATACTTGCAAGAAATTTTAGTAACGTGGAAAAATTTTAGTAACGTGGAGATTATATTATTATTATTATTATTATTTTGTCTTATGAGATTGTTTTAAGTTCTACTATGATAAAGAAAAGATCAAGACTAAAAGGGTGGATCGAGAAAGAGAGATTTATGCAAATGAATCAAGAGAAGGTGATTTTTCCAATGTTTTATGCTAGCTTAGGTGAGGTTGTTGTTTTTAGAAAGTAACAAGAATAATTTGGAACAATAAAATATTATAGAGTAAATTGTTGGATTGATCTCCAATCTTTCACGAAATTAAAATTTTAATCCCCAACTTTATTTTTTATTTTTTAGTCTCTAACCTTTCAATTAAGTTTTTGAGAGATCATTTGTACAATTTGATTGTTAAAAATTATTAGACATTATTTTTAAATGGAAATTACTAAATTACCATTCTTCCATTCATTGATACATTAAAAATAATTTTAAAATTAAAACAAAAATAAATAAAAAACTCCAAAAAAACCCAAAAAAAAAAAAACAACAAACCTAGATCTTCAATCTAAGAACAACTCCTCCATGAAAGAACAAAAAAGAAAAGAAAAAAAAGCTAAGAAAAAAAAAACTCAAATCTCAAACCGAGATCTTCAACCAAGAACATCTTTTTCAGGCAAATCTTCAACCAAGAACATTTTCTCCACACAAAAAAAAAAGGCTAAGAAAAAAAACCCAAATTCCAAAGCTATATCTTCAACAACTTCTCCACAAAAAAAAGGGAAAAAAAAGTTAAGAAAAAACCCAAATCTCAAATGGCCTATGCAAACTCGACCTATCTCTTGGTCGGCGGCTTTTTCTTTGTTCCTCCTTGCTTTTGCGACTTGGCCAATCTCTCGTAGATGGTTTGGAGCTCAGCGTCAACAAAGGAGTGGAGCCGCTTGTAGTTGTCGAACTCAGTGCTGCCGTGGTAGCACAGGTGGGGGAAGTTGGAGGTAGTGGTTGCGGAGGTGGTAGACAGCGAAGAGGAGGCCACCCAGATGCTGTTGTCGTGTCGCAAACCTATGCGATATCGGGGGCAACTCCAACATGTGGGGTTGAGAGGGAGAGGGGCTTCCTCTTTTATTTTGTTTTTTAATTTTTTTTTTCTTGGTTGAGAGACAGAGTTGCCGGAGGAGCTAGGTTGATGATGGGCTGGGGATGCTATAGGAGGGGGGCAACGAGCGTTGTAGCAGAGATGGAAAGAAATTTTTTTTTTAGCTTTAGATCTGATTATGGAATAAGTTTTGTTTTTTTTTTTTTTAAGGGAAGAAGATATAATTTTAATAATATATTTACTGTTTTTTTAACTTTTTTTAAAAAAAAAAATTTTATGTTTTAATTTTAGTTTTTTTAAAAACATATGAGTTACTCTACTGAAATACCTCTATTAAAATGGTCATGTGCTTTTCACGTGATGCACATTAAATGTCTGTCTGGTTAAAATAGTCCCTTAGCAACTTAATTGAAAGGCTGGGGATTAAAAAAAAAAAAAAAGACTGGGAACTAAAGTCTTACTTTCATGAAAGATTAAGAATCAATACTGCAATTTACCCTCAAATATAAGAAGATGCCTTTTTTTTTTTTTTTTTGTAAATAGGTATAAGAAAATGATTAATGATTAGCAAACAATACAAGAATAAGTCCCCCTCAATTTTAGTTAAATACAACGTTTATACTTGAATTTTTTTAAAATACAAAAAGTATCCTTATGTTTTTCAAACCATCCAAAAACCCTCCTTTCTTTTGACTTTTCTTGTTTAGTTTTTTTAAAATGATCAAACCGTCATTGAAGTAGAAACATAATCCAAGATATGTGTTGGGTTTTTGCTAGCTTTCAAACCCCCTCTTGGATTCAACATTAATATGAATGAAATTTTAAACACTCATTTGAATTTTTTTTTTGAAGGTTTAGGTCTTTTTTTTTCATTTGAAAAAGAAAGTGAAACCTATTTTTTTTTTTAAAAAAAAAAGAATAAAAAGTTAATATTATTTGGTTGCGTTAGTTGTATTGGGCATTTCTAACAAGTTGGTTTTATTTTGCCATACGAAATATAGTATTATTTCCAAATGAAATTTTAATATGACAAGTACATATCAAAAAATATTAGGTAATATATAATTGATCACAACTTGGTTTTACCTTTCTACTCTTTAAATATTGGATATTTGGTTGTAGTTCATCAAGATCTCTATATTTGATTGTTAAGGGTATATTTGTCTTTTTAAATGATGTGTTTTATTGAAAGTAAAAAAAATCGATCTTTGAATAGTTTGAAAAATATAAAAGATACTTTTTGAATTTTCAAAAATCTAAAAACAAATATTATTATTAGCTAAAACACAAAGAATATTTTTTGTACTTTGCCCCAAAAAACAAACAATGCAAGAAGGAAAATAATTGAAAAGTACGAACTAAAAGATTCAGCAATAAAGATGCCAATAAGATTAAAAAGAGAAAATTTCCATAAAAAAAGATTAAAGATAGAAAAAGCCAAAAGCTTTTGTTTTCTGATTTATTTTTTAAGATAAATTATTTTTTATTTCTAAACAAACAAAAGCTGTACAAAAAATAACTTAAAAAGGAAAAAACAACAAAAAAAAATTTTGGGACAAGTAAGACCAAAACGATTTGAGCAGTGAAGAGTACACAAAGCCTACCAGCTTATAGAGAAATATGAGAAATTCAGTAAAAGAATAAAAAGAACATTTTAAAATGGTTGGTCAAAATTTGTCTCATTACTATATTGTCAATTTTATTATTTCTTAACAATTTATGTTAGATTTGATGAATTGGCTAAATCCTACCACTTATAAAAGAATGCAAACAATAAATTAGATTTCTCTCCACCTTCTTTCCCTCCATCTCGCCCTCTCCCTCCATCTCTTTCCCTTATCAAACACACTCTAAATAAGAATGATACGAAGAAAATCGAATACTTTTTATCTCCTTATGTATTTAACTAATTGGTATGAAATCCCTCCTCTAATTTCACTATATCCGGAAAAAATAAAAATAGAGTACTTTAAAAGATTTGAAATTCTTAACCCAATTTTCTAAAGGCTTTCTTGTAGAAAAAAAAAATAAAAGAAAAAAAAGAAAAAAAAAAAGTCTAGAGGCACATGTTGGATTACATTGGCTTAAAAATGTCATGGACCCCATATTGGCATGGACAACACTTCCAAGTTTGGAGTCTTTTGTCTCTTTCTTTATCCTTTTCTGTTGAAGGAATCTTTTTTGTCCTTGTTTCTTGTCGTTTTTTTTCTACCACCAATATCCTTTTTCTTCTCCCTTTCCTTGCAATGCATTGGCAAAAAGCTACATATTCAGCACATGATGTACTTTCACAAATACAAGTTTGCTTCCTGTCATACACTCTCCATTGTCTAATTTTATACCATTATTTTTCGTATGTCATAAGAAGAAAAAAAGGGGAGAAAAGAAAAAAGGAGACGTACTTTTTGAAATTATGATACTACATATTGAACATAGGAGCACTTCAACGGTTAATATATCAATCACAAAGTATGGATAATAAAGTTCATAACTGCACTATTGTCATAATTCATTTGTTGCCCTCACGTCTACTAAGGCGTATAGGAGGGTGGTAAGTTCAAACGCAAGCGGCACACAGCCTCACACTAAGGTTGTTTAGAAAGATGGTAAGTTGAAACCGTAAACATTATAAACATCTCATATGTTACGGTGTAAAACAAAAATATGCTCTAATATAAAGTTATTACATGTTACAACGAGTAATATTTTATCTTTGGGTTCAAGAGTCTGTATTAACAAACGGTAAAAGCAAACTTTTGCACTTAGCGGCGCTTGAATCTTTGACCTTGTAGAAGCGAAGTTGTCAAGGAGCCCATTATTTGCCACCATGCCATCACCGGGGCAGGTTACATAATTGTAGCAAAATTGAAGAGGTTGAACATTGAACATTTTAAAAATTAAAAAAATAATAAATAAATAAAACAGAAAAGGTATTTTTAGAGTTTTGTGGTACTTTTAGCCTACTAAATACTGAATATATCTTGATTTCAGAGTGTTGGATCTAATGAATCTTTAAAAGTGAAATTAAAAAGTTCACCAAATCAATGGTTGAATCTACAGATTGTCTTTGACACTCAAACCTAAAACTTAAATGGTTCTTCATTTTATTTTTTTTTCCAAAACTTAAGTTAGAGTTATTTCTTTCTACGAGGATTCACAATAAGATATGAACAAACACCCTATCGATAAGACTTTGTTTTGTAATGTTAAACTATATTTGCTTCTATTAATATCACATAATATTATATTGAATGTCATTTTAATGTCTTATAAACATGTATTACTTGTAGGGTATCCTCGTTCCATTGCATTTTTTTTTTCCCTCTTTTTTCCGCATATCTAGCAAGTTGCTACTAACCGTACATTTTTTTCCAACAAAAACAATTAGTATATTTATTTTTTATTTTCTTTACTAATTTAATAAACTATGTACTAGACAAGACCAAGGTCGACATCTTTGCCAGGGCCAGCTCACCAAATGATCGACCAAATAAGTGGGCATCATGTCATATATCACAATGTATTGTTTTCTATTTTTATGTGGTAGCGGACAACGATTTGGATACATTTCGTATCAGATTGATACATATAAGGTATACTAATTAAAAAAAAAAACATAATTGCCGTGTGAACCATGCTGTGGTACTTAGAATCTTTTTTGAATTAATTTTTTTAATGCTATAATCTTTGTACTAATATAGAGCGACAAATTTATGGCTAAGCTAACAATATTCTCTTTGTCGTTTTTAGGGAAGTCGAGCTATAAGATACATATTAAATGGCATATATCATATTGTGGAAGAAAAAGTCTTGGCACTGTGACGTGGGGCCTTGGCTGTCTGCACTGTGTATCTAAAATGTTATCGTTTGTAACTCGATGGGGTTTTGACCACATAAGTGACAAGGAGTGGGCCCAACCTGACAAGAGCTATTGGGCTCATCTTTTATTTTGGACGGTTTGAAACCCTATTAGGTTTTATAGCATTGTTCTTAATAAACACATGAGATACTTGTGTACTTATTACATACCAACCAGAACTCATACCAAAACTCTTATTTATATATATATATATATACAGATGTTTGTTCGGTTCAAACTGAAAGTTAGAACCGGAAAGACCGTAGAAGTTTAAATTTTATAAAAAAAAATAATATAACAAAATTGGTTTATATCAACGTTTTTAAATTCAAACCGATGAAACATTCACACCATTAAGCTTTTAACGGTGTTTGTTGGATTATTGACCACAACTATATTGTTTAATATAGCCCAAACTTTATTAAGTAGGTGTTACAGTGTCACTGCATTTCATGTAACCCGTTTAATTTATGTAGTATAATTTATGGCCATGCATGGTTCTCTTAGAATACACAAGAGAGATTCCTCTTCTATTTTTTATGTTAAATTTCGGTAAATTCTATGATTGGAGTACTTTACGACATAACAAAACTATACAAATTTAGATCAGATGATACTTATGAAACAGGTGTAACGATGTTTTGTCTAAATTATACTCTTATCAAGGAAAATTTGTATAATAAAAGCCCAGATTTTAAAGCTTTTAGCACTTTGATCCTCAAAAAGCAAGATTTCAAAGTTTATAATCCAAGTGTCAAGAACTCAAAAAGTTGGGACCATATAACGAAAATTTCTTTATTGTTAATACCCCTCATTCAAATTGTACGGTTAATAAAAAAACACATAAAATGCATATAACAAAAACGCTTTACCGTATAAAATTTTTGTGGTTCATTTGATGTCCACACAAGCATGTGATTTTTTTTTTTTAGATTTTTTTTTAAGTTATCCTTTTGGTAGTTGTTGATTATTATTGGTGGAAATGGACAAAAGTGTAACCACATCTTTTCCAATCATGCTGACATTACAGACTCAGCGGAAAAAACTGTTTCACCTGTTTGAGAGATGAGTTTATATGGCTTATAGTGCAAATTTTTTTTACCTGCTACAACATAAAATAAAAATATATTATAATATACAACTTTTACACGTTATTTATTTATGAGTCCAAAACTTTTTACTAAATGCCGCATATCGCATCATGGTCTCTCGAACAAAAAAGAAAATGGATGAAGAGGGTCCTACAAGGGGACACTTTGTGCCCATCTTGGCAATTGGGCAGTTTAAGACACTAAATCTATACACACTAGTTTTTGTCTTTGTTCAAACTCAATAGATCCTCCTCTCAGTGTTAAGCAGTATGTCCATGCTAGGTTTGAAAAAATATAAATTGTTTTACATCTATCTATTACAGATAAAAAAATTTATTTTTACGAATCACTACTTTATTATTAAAAGAAACTAAATAAGAATCTTTAAATAATCAAGCAATAAATATTAAATTTCTTTTAAGTTTAGGAACATAAAAACAATATCGTAAAACTACAATCCTGGAATTATCAAAATAAAAATAGACCTCTCCCATTGCTTCAGCCAACACCAAGGATCTCTCGTCCATTCGAAGCGTGAAGTCCTCATGCAGCAGACTTCTCGTTTCTTTTAACCCTTGCAGAGAAATACAAATATGATTAGTTGCTTTGGAATCTATGGCCCAAGTGTCCTTGATTACTCAACCAAACTAGTTCAATAACCAAAAGATCACACCTACCTTCTCGAGAAAAGAAGTCCTTGCAATTCTTCTTGATGTACCTAACCTTTCCACAGTAAAAGCAAGAAAAACATTTAAGAAAGAAATGAACTTACTGTAACGTACAAAAAGTCCCACATCGGCTAGGTAGAGGACCAAAGAGTAGTACTTAAGTCCTGGGCTGCCCAACTCTTAACAAGAAAGAAATGAACTTACTGTAACGTACAAAAAGTCTCACATCGGCTAGGTAGAGGACCGAAGAACAGTACTTAAGTCCTGGGCTACCCAACTCTCAACAAGAGCTCTTTTGGGACGTGACAAGTGGTATCAGAGCAGAGTACTGCCTGCTTGGTGTGTGGATTCTCCACAGTCCAGTGGCTCCCTCAAGGGAGCCGATCTGTGACGGGGGCGTTACGCGATTGGGTGGAGGAGAATGTAACGTACAAAAAGTCCCACATCGGCTAAATAAAAGACCAAAGAGCAGCCATTTTCCAAATGAGTTCTTTTTTAATTATTTTCTATTTTTTTTACGCTTATTAATGTTTAGTTCGAACATTCTCCTACTACTATGTGATAGCACATGAAAGTATAATGTAGCTAGGAAACACTATAGGTTTATGTTCATTAATATTCATATTTAATCCTATAACAACAACAACAACGCACTTCAAGAAACCAATCACAAAAATAAGAAAATCCAAAGAGTTCCACCCCGCGCGTCTCAACCGTGTTTTTGCTTATGTTTAACATTAGTTTTTTAAACAACCTACGCTAAAAATGTCCTTTAACATGGTTTTAACATGGTTTTTGTATTAACGCATATAATGCTAGAACCGTAAACAGTATAAAACTCTCATACGATATAATGTGCAGTTTTAATTCTATAATGTAAACTTTTCTTTCAAACATACTATTATAAATTTAAATACTCTTTTGTAGCCGTGGAAGTCAATATTTGTCACTTGATTGTGGACATTGAGAGGATTTTGACCCTTGCTAATTTAATCTTCCAAGTGTTTAGCAAAAAAATCAACCTTTGGGAATCCAATCTAGTAACAGACAAAATTAATGCATGATGAAATTCTAAGTTTGACTGCTAATTTGCATTAATTAATCTCATTTCATTATCCACCTTTTAACTCTGCAGTAGAAAAAAAATTTTAAAAAAAGTTTTTTTCAATGGAAGTAGTAGAGGACTTTTTGTCAGCAAATCTTTGTCTCTATCATGTAGTCATGCTTAGTCCATTATTTTTATCAATGAAAATAATCTCTCGCTTTCTAATTATTGCCATGAAAGGTTAGTTATGTATTAATTATTTGTGGGGTAATAATTAATACATAACTAACCTTTCATGGCAATACTCACAGAAATTTTAGTAACTTGGAGATTATGTTAATTTTTTTTGGCTCATGAGATTATTTTAAGTTCTACTATGATAAAAAAAGATCAAGACTAAATATGTGGATCGTGAAAGAGAGATTTGTGCAAATTAATCAAGAAAAGGTGATTTTTTCAATGTTTTACCCCAATTTAGGTGAGGTAGTTGTTTTTAAAAAGTAACAAAAGTAATTTGGAAGAATAAAATATAAGAAAAAATATATTTTTTTTGGGTAAGTATAAGAAAATGATTGATGATTAGAGGCAATGCAAGATTTATAATACTACCCGAAAAGGGCAAATAAACGAAAAATACATACTGAAAAGATGTCAGTAAGATTGAAGTTTTTAAAATGCAAAAGCCTTTTTTTAATTTCTTTTTTAGGATAAGTTCTTTTTTATTTATAAACAAACAAAAGATGTACAAAAAATAACTAAAGGAAGCAAACTAGAGATGTAAAAACGGACAGGCTCGGCCTGTTCTCCTTTGGCCTACGTGGGTCATAGGCCAGGTTGGCTTAGCCTACGAATTTTGTGGATTGGACCAGGCCGGCCCATATTAGAATTACCTCAGTTAAGCCTACACCACAAGCCGGGACGGGCCATGCTGTGGGTTTGACCGGGCCGTGTCGTGGGCCTTGAATGGGTCGGCTCATTCGAGCCTACCTATGAGTTAGGATGGCTAGGCCTATTTTGGCCTATTGTGAGTTTAGATAGGCCAGCTCATTTAAGCATGTAATTTTTAATTTTTATATTTTATATTTTTATTTTTAAATTTTTAAACAAGTTAATAAATATAAAAATTTGAATAATTAATGGAAATATGAAAAGAGATATTTTATTTACAACTGCCTTATTAAAAACCTTTCTAAGGAAAACCTAGTGAGACAAAACTTTAGTAAGGAAAAAAGAGTACAATCAGGATAATTATACATAAGATATTTACAAAATTACTAAAAAACAAAAAAAAAAATTATAAATGAAAGCAGTGCCACAACGGGCCTTTGGTGGATTAGCCCATTGTGGGCCTATATAGGCCTTACACGAGTTGGGATGGGTTGGCCCATATGGGTCTAAACATGCCGGCCTGGGCCAGCCCAGCCCATGGTCCGATATATGTTGGCCCAGTCTAGCCCACCAATATTTGTAGGCTAGGCCGTGCCTTGAACAGTGATGGGCCGTGCTGGTCTAGCCCATCACTGTATTAGGACGGGCCCGTGTCAACCCATTGTTGCATCTCTAAATAAAATAACAAAAAAATTCAGGAAAAGTAAACCCAAAACAATTTCAGCAGTAAAGACTACACAAAGCCTACCATTTTTTAGATAAATATATGAAATTCAGTCAAAGAATAAAAAGAACATTATTAAATGGTTGGTCAAATTTATTAAATTGCATAATTTTTCATTTAATTAATTTTAATATAATTTGACTGCTCAAAATAAATATATGTAACGCCCCACTTTACGGACGTCACAGATGTCGTTACATTCATTTCACCATACTTTTATTAATAAGATAAACTATTTAATTAAAAGGTAATTTGAAAACATAACCTAGGATCCATGCGTTTTTTTTTATTATTTTATAAATATACATCAATATATTACTCATATTGCTCAATTATAAACACTTTTTAAATAGTTTATCAATATCAAAGTAAACTAAATAAATTTTTAAAAACATCTTTAAATCTACATACACAGTTCGACAGGCCGAACTTTAGATTTCGACAGGCCGAAGCTGTCCGGTAGTTCGAAGGTCAACCTTCGACAGGCCGTTTGAGGCTTTGTAAAACAGGGTTTTAAACTCAATAAGATCGGCAGGCCGATACTTGGCAATCAGTAGGTCGATTAAAGCTCTTCGGCAGTTCGACCAGTAATAGTCGGCAGGCCGAACTTAAAAAAAAAAAAAAATCATTTAAAAACTAGTTTAAAATCTCAAAGGTGGAAGGCATATGATAAAACTATAAAGTTAAAATATCATAGTTTAAATTTTAAAAGTCCGTCAAATAAACATATTCAAAATTATAAAACATAATTTAAATCCTTAAAATTCAAGTAATAAACATACTCAGAATCGTAAAACATGGTTTATTTCATTAAAATCTCTTTCTTGGCGTTTTTTCGTTTGCAATTCATCTTGCTTAGCTCACATGCCGTCTTGGTCCTCCTCCTAATCCATGGTTCTATTACCCTTATCTGCAACATGATGTAAAACTTGAATAAGCTAATGCTTAGTAAGTACATTTGTAAATCTCACAACTTAAAACATTTTATGAACTTCATCATCATCATCATCATCATCATAATAGTGCACTAGGCATATTTTCATAGGAAACATATCTTTCTTTACATTGTCCATATTAAAACTTATTCATTTTATCTTAAGGGCCCAAGTGGTGCATCATAACATCATTATCATAGGCGCGCCGTCGTGAGAGGAGAGGGGTAGCTAATCCCAAACCAAACATGACATCATATCATATCATAACTTAACATATCATTGGGTGTGCAACACTTATTTAGGTGATACATGTATATATACTTATACTTTCATGCTTTGAAAAACATTATCATCAAAACATGCATAAAATTTCATACCTTAAAAACTTCATAATAATACTTCATGTAAAATCATCATAAGAAATCATCATAAAACCATCATGAACATAGATTTCATAAACTCATATTTTTCATAAATTCATCATGTTGCAGGTGAGAATATACTTACCTCTTAAAGCTTACTTAACCTTATCTTGTAGGTGATGACGCCGCGGTCTCGATGTGCTCACTTTATATTGTGTTCATGTCATACATTCATAAAATGGCAATTAACATTTATTTTTAATGAATAATCACCACAACTTATTATCCATTTCATAAAACATCATACATACATACATTCATCTCTAGAAACATGACAATTCATGCTACATTTTTCATTAACCATAAAATATTGAAATAACACTTTCAACACACTTATATTTCTGACCTTCATAAATTTAAAAATTAATAACTTTACATTCACATACAATTTGAGTACTAAATTTGACAAGAATAAAGATAACACATAAACCTATCACCATGATTTTTCTTTAGTCATAAAAGTTTCATTTAATGTCTCAAACATATCATACATCATACTCATAAAAACTGTCAGCCATTAGAAAAACAAAAACAGTGAACAATTCTTATTTTACATTCACATATTAAATCATCCATATCTTATAATAATTCCATAATTAAAATACTTTGGTCCTTAAACTCTTATAACAACATATTAACATATAATTATAGTAGCACAAAAATATTTCCTCATCAAATAAATAAAATCATTTAATTATATAAAAATATCACATAACAAGAATCTAACAATTTTACAGTTAAAGCAGTCACATCATCTAGGCTTAATAAAAATTCTATAACACATGAAATATTCATCATATTATCACCAAAATTTCCAGTCCAACATTCAACACCTACATGAACATATTTACCAAATCTCGTGCATAACAACATACATTTGTATCAAAAACAATACCCATATATATGTGCAACACAATCGATTAGTAATAATTTACTATGAGTGACAGAGAGAATAAAATCCATAACTTTCATGAAAAAATCCAATTGAGGTAAAATTTTGAGGATTAACACATAATACACACATGAATAACTTATTAAAAATTCAGAGCAAAACAAAATTCCTAGAAAGATATTGCAGTCGAATTAAAGAGAAGAAATACCAAAAAGAATGAGCCCTTACCTTAGAATGATTTCTTCTCAAAACTCCTTGAATTAATGCCAAATAAATTACAATATTTCTAACAAATAATAGTAAGGGAAATTTGAGAGAGAGAAGAAGAAAGAAACGTGAAGAAAAGAGAGAGAGTGTGAGAAAGAAAATGTGAGAGAAAGAGAGAGAAAAGAAAAATGTCTGAGAGAATTTTGAGTGTGGGAAATTCACGTGCATGAGAAAAAAAAAAAAGAGGGAATGTCTGTACTATAATTTCAGAAATCCTTTAATTAAAATTAGGCAATTACACGTGAAAATGGAGGGAATTAAGGAAAATCATTTGATTTAGCTCCACTTACCATGTTTCACAATTTCAAAAGAGGAAATCATATTTAATTAATCAAATCAACTAAAAGTCAAACAATTTATTTCCTAAAATGAGGAAATCAATCTAAAAATATGCCAATCAATCAATAATCATTATCAAATCACATAATCATCCTTGTCACAAATTTTGTGAAATTTCTGCTGACTGCTCATCAGCTGTCATCGGCCTGCCGATGTCCTACTTCGGCCTGTCGATTTTTGAAGTCCGGCCTACCGATGATATACCATCGGCTTGCCGTTCCGAGAGGATCATTTCGGCCAGCCGAACTAGATGGTCCGGCCTACTGATCTGCCATAACATACAAAAATCATTCAAAACATTAAATTATCATAAAATATGATTAGACATATAACATTAATAACATGAACACTTGAGCACATCAATTCCACGTGAGCGTCACCTGCCATAACACTTAAAATAAAATGGTCAGCACCATTATATCATATATCATAACACATATCATAAAAATGATTACTTATCGTCATTACACATTTGACATAAATTATTACATGAAAATCGACGGGTGTTACAATATATGCCCTACTCATAGAGTATTTTTTACATAACTTATTATGCAAATTTTCTCTATTTTTTTTTTTTCTTTGGACACGCAAGCTCTCTTTCTTCTTTTGCTTTAAAAGCAAACAAAATAGCTATTCGCCCGCCAAGCAAGAAATAAAAGAAAAAAAAAAGATAAAAAAATTAAGGAAAATACCAAAAATCTCCCCTCCTAGTCTCAACAAAACAAAACAGATTCCGCATAAAACTCTGTCAAAGTCTCTCTCCAAAATCATTTCTTTTTCTTGGCCTCTGATCACATCAGTTTTATCGATAGCAAAATCGTTAGCGGTTTAACATGTATTGCAAATATTAGTTAGACTAATCGATTATAGTATAAATTTTTTTAACCGAAATAGTAAAAAATAAAAATTTATTACAGTTTATTTTTAAACAAAAAAATATTAGACTAATTTATCAAATACCTTAAAAAAATTATTATTTTACACCTTTAATAATTGAAAGACGACAATAATAATGATCTCTAGGAATTACCAGGTCCGTCTTCACAAACTTATTTATCAGAGCCAACCACAGAGCTCTGCTCTCGCCAGAAAGCTACTCTTCAGATTTGACAGGACACTGCTTTCCGGCCCACTCCTCCTGTCTTTGATTCCCGTTCCCAAGCTTCTTTTTCATTGGGAATCCCGATTCCGTATCGCAGGGTTATTCCTGAGGTAAATCTGCTATTTTCCTCTCTCAATCTTCCCTCCAGAATACAGATTGATTCCGTTTTGTTTCTTTCTCGGAAACTTTTTTTTTGGCTAAAATCGTCAAAATCAATTTTATTTTCCAGTTTAAAGAATGAGTTTTTCGCTTCGTTTCTGTTCGTTGATGGTCATCTAATTCATTTCCGTCAAGAATTCAATTCGGTAACGCCTTTCTTTTTGTGTACCATATATATATATATGTATATGTGTATATATGTGTAAATATGTGTGTTTGTTACTGTGTGTGGTTTTAGTATTTTGTTGCGAACTCGTGCTCTGTTTGGATGCCGAGAATTGGAAGGAGAAAGTTGCAGAAATATGGAATTCGGAAGCTTTTTATGGTAGTTATTGCGTATTTAAGTTCGAGATTTTATGGACTGAATCCTTCATTGGAGCTTGATAGAACAGAGTGTTGCGCGCGAGTGCGTTCGTATAATGAATCGTCTTTTCTACTCTCGATCTTTCTCGGCAAACAAACAGAGCAGAATTCGGAATCAATCTCTTTTAAGCTGCTTTGAGTTTGATGCAGCTGCTTTGGTTCGAATTCGTAGCAGAAAAATTCCTGCTTTCGAATTCGATTTCGACTAAAGTTTTCCTTTTTTTTTTGGTTTAAGTGATCTTGTTGGATCTATTATTGGCTTGGTCGCGTGGACTCTGTCAAATTGGGCGTCTTTTTTTTTTGGACGTGATTAGCCTGTTGATTTTCTTGATCTAGTACGGCTTACGGGTCATGAATGATGATCGTGTCCTTAAGAAGTAACGCTTGATTTTCAATGATTATCCAAAACAGCGAAAAAGGGGAAAAAAAAGGTTCTGAACAGTACTGCAGAAAGAGGGGAAAAAAGTGAGGTGAATATTTATGTATGGAGTATGTTTTTTTCTCTTTTGAATTGAGGGCTTGAATTTTATTCTGATTTATATTTTGCATTGATCATCAAATTATTTATTTAGAGGTTATTACTCTTTTTTCAGTGAACATAATACTGATGGGCCTATTAAAGTAGTTGGAGCTAGGAAGGAATGAAATACTCTCTTTTGGTTGGCAATGGATTGCCTTGTTAAATTGTTTAATTATTTTGTTAACAAACAATTCAATTATGTTTTGTTTCCAACAATAATATTCAAGGTGACATTTTGCAAGAAGTTTCTGATTGTGTCGACAAATCAGGGATTTTGATTGTTATCATTTGAATAAATAGAAAATCACATAAAATCAAGAAAGACAAATCAGGGATTTTATTGTTATCATTTGAATAAATAAGGAATCACATAAAATCAAAAAATTAGAAAAATCTTGATTTTATGTTCCTAAAATTAGTCTTAGAATTACTCTCAATTTTTCTATTTATTTGTATCATCTATTGTTTCAAAAATAAGAAGAAAATATTCAGATTTCTTCCTTATCTTTTCTGGTTCCTTTTGCTTTTCTTCCTTATCTTTTCTGGTTCCATTTTCAACATGGTATTAGAGCCGGAATGAATTATAAAGCTGTCATGGTTGGCTCAAGTTCGACCACGTCTTCCGCTACCAGTCCAGTGGCGTCATCTGAAAGGAATTCTCAGCCATCTCCTATTGCACCCATCGCCAATAGCCCTCTGTAAATTACCATCCATAAGCTAAATGGTAAAAATTATTTAGAATGGTCCTAATACATGCGTTTGGTGATTAATGGTAAGGGAAAGCTTGGATATTTGAATGGAAAAATCAAACCCCCAAATGTAGATGATCCAAAATACCGGCAGTGGAGATCGAAAAACTCCATGGTTACCGCTTGGCTTATTAATTCCATAGAACCGACAATGGGAAAGCCGTTCATGTTTCTGCCAACAGCTTATGACGTTTGGGAGGCAGTTAGAGAGACATACTCTGACCTAGAGAATCATTCACAACTATTTGAGTTAAATACTCGTTTGTGGAGGATGCAACAATGTGAAAGAGAGGTAACCGCCTATTATAATGAAATGATGACTCTGTGGCAAGAATTGGATATGTTTGAGAATGAAATGTGGGAGAATCCAGCTGATGGCGCTCGGTACAAGAAAAAGGTTGAACGGGGTCGAGTGTTTGTTTTCTTGGTAGGTCTAAATTAGGATCTTGATGAGGTTCGGGGACGAATTTTAGGGCGGAAACCTCTACCCTCCATCAGGGAAGTTTTTTCTGAGGTACGTAGAGAGGAGACTCGTAGACAAGTGATGTTAAAGGGAGCAGAGGAGCAAAAACCTGATCAGGATGGGTCAGCTCTTGTAGCTCGCAGTAATGACCAACATGGAGAAAAACGAGGAGGCAAACAAAGGCCATGGTGTGATCATTGTCGGAGACCATGGCATACACGTGAAACTTGTTGGAAACTCCATGGAAAGCCTGCAAATTTGAAGAAGAAACCTGGTGAAGATGCATGGACAGCAAGGGATACTTGGGCTTTTCAGGTCAGCACTTCCAATCCGGGGCAGTAGTCTTCCTCAGAATCTCTTCCTTTCACTAAGGAACAAATGGAGCACCTGTACAAGTTACTTCAATCCCAATCCATAGGAAAATCTACTGCATCTTGTTCTTTAGCCCAGTTAGGTAATTTTTTCACCATAGCCTTTACCTGTGTCAATCTAAGTACCTCTTGGATATTAGATTCAGGAGCAATCGATCATATGACTGGATCCTCACAGTTGTTTTCTTCTTACATCCTTGTGCAGGAAATCAAAAAGTCAAAATAGCATATGGGTCCTATTCCACTGTTGCAGGGAAAGGAAAAATTGTCATTTCTCCTCATCTTATTTTAAAAGATGTCTTTCATGTTCCTCAGTTGTCCTATAACCTTTTGTCAGTTAGTAAGTTAACCCGTGATTATAATTGTCAAATTAATTTTTGGTCATCTTAATGTAAATTTTAAGATTTAACCTCGGGGAAGACGATTGGGGATGCTAGACAAGATGGTGGCCTCTACCTCCTGAATAACAGTACAAGCTGTGGAAAACAAGACCAGACCTGTATCAGTTCTATTTCTGTTTCTAGTGAAAGTAAGATTATGTTATGGCATTTTAGGTTAAGACATCCAAACTTTCATTATTTAAAACAGTTGTTACCCAAATTATTTATGAATAAAAATGCCTCTGTTTTTCGATGTGAAGTTTGTGAATTAGCTAAATATGATCGTGTTGTTTTTCTTCCACAACCATACAAAAAGTCAAAACCATTTACTATGATTCACAGTGATGTATGGGGTCCTTCTAGAGTGGCAACTTTTTCTGGAAAACGCT
The DNA here is from genome assembly GCA_946598075.1 of Artocarpus hirsutus. Lineage (NCBI taxonomy): Eukaryota > Viridiplantae > Streptophyta > Magnoliopsida > Rosales > Moraceae > Artocarpus > Artocarpus hirsutus. Next base: position 68,240 of record CAMOHE010055065.1, read on the forward strand.
GGATCATTACTTTTATTGATGATCATACTCGGGTTACTTGGGTGTTTTTGCTAAAGGACAAATCTGATGCTGAGAGTGTGTAAAAAAATTTTTATAATATGGTTCAAACACAGTTTGAAACTCAGATCAAGATTTTTCGAAGTGATAATGGCAAATAATTTTTTAATCAAGTATAGGAAATTTTTTTGATGAAAAGGGATTATACATCAAAGTTCTTATAACAAAACACCTCAACAAAATGGAGTGGCTGAAAGAAAAAATAAGCATCTTCTTGAAGTAGCTAAGGCCTTAAGCTTTAGAACTAAAGTTCCAAAGTATCTTTGGGGAGAAGCTATTTTAACAGCTGCATTTTTAATAAATAGAATGCCTTCAAGAACTATGGGATTTAAAACACCACCCGACTTTTTTAATGAGTGCTTTCCAAATTTGAGGTTAATAATGAACATTCCTCTAAAAATTTTTGGCAGTGTCACATTTGTTCATGACCATAACCCTAGACGAACAAAACTTGATCCAAAAGCACATAAATGCATTTTTGTAGGTTACCCGATGAATCAAAAAGGTTATAAATGTTTTGATCCAATTTTAAAAAAAATGTTTGTTTCTATGGATGTCACTTTCTTTGAAGGACAATCATATTATCACACTTCCCATCTTCAGGGGGAGAAGAACAATGGTGAAGATGATATTTTTTAAATGGTTCTGACTTAACTATTGATTTTGAAAGTGGTAGCAATGATGTTTTGTCAAAAGTATATGAGAAAGGGAACACAAATGAGTTAAATAATGAAAAGCCTCAAGAATCTCCTATAATGCCATCTAAGAATCAAAAGCCTAATCAAAATCCTGAAACAGTAGAGGCATGTGCAAAACAATGAAAAGGTCTTGTTTATTCTAGGAAATACCAAGAAAAAAAGGGGGAGAGGAACACTGTCTTGCAGCACCACCAAGAATCTGACTAGAGGTTAAATCATGAGATCAATAGTCTTTTGACCAATTCAGACAATAATTCTCCAGGTATTTTTGAGTCAAATTCCTCAAGTTTGGATGATATCCCCATTGCTCGTAGGAAAGGTGCTAGGACTTGTATTAAACATCCCATATCCAATTTTATTTCTTATAACAATCTGTCACCTTAGTTTCATGCTTTCGTTTCATAAGTTTCTAGTATGTCTATTCCAAGTAATGTACAGGAAGCTCTAAATATTCCTGAATGGAGAGAAGCTATTCTTGAGGAGATGAGAGCTTTGGAGAAGAATGCTACTTGGGAAAAGGTGGATCTACCACAAGGAAAAACGGTTGTTGGATGCAAGTGGGTATTCACTGTGAAGTATAATTTTGATGGATCTCTGGAACAATACAAGGCTCAACTAGTAGCTAAAGGCTATACACAGACTTATGGAGTTGATTATTCTGAGACTTTTTCTCCAGTGGCAAAACTAAACACTATTTGTGTACTTCTGTCTATTGCAGCAAATCTTGATTGGTCTCTAAATCAACTAGACGTGAAGAATGCTTTTCTTAATGGAGACCTTGAAGAGGAAGTCTATATGGAAGCACCACCTGGTTTTACTGAGAAGTTTGGATCCAAAGTTTGCAGACTGAAGAAGTCACTATATGACCTTAAACAGTCACCTAGAGCTTGGTTTGAAAGGTTTACAAAGTTTGTGAAAAGTCAAGGCTATAGTCAAGGGCAGGCAGACCACACTCTCTTTACTAAAGTTTCCTCCAGAAATAAAATCTCAATTTTGATTGTATATGTAGATGACATAGTTGTGACAGGGGATGACGAAGAAGAAATGAGCCGGTTGAAGCAGAATCTAGCCAAGGAATTTGAGATCAAGGATCTTGGGCAACTAAGATACTTCTTGGGTATGGAAATTGCAAGATCAAAGACAGGTATAGCAGTGTCACAACGAAAGTATATCTTGGATCTCCGGAAGGAAACTGGTATGAGTGGATGTAAGCCAGCCGATGCCCCAATCGAAGCTAAAGTAAAGCTTGGAGAAGTAAAGGGTAGAGTTCCTGTGGACACTGGCAGATATCAAAGATTAGTTGGGAAGTTAATCTATTTATCCCATACTCGGCCAGACATTGCATTTGCGGTAAGCTTGGTGAGTCAGTTCATGCACTCTCCTTGTGAAGAACATCTTGAAGCCGTGTTTCGAATTCTTCGTTATTTAAAAGCCACTCCAAGGAAAGGCTTGTTCTTCGGTAAGAATGAAAATAGAGGAATTGAAGTCTATACTGACGCTGATTGGGCAGGATCAATCACTGATAGAAGATCAACATCTGGGTACTGTACTTTTGTATGGGGTAATTTAGTTACTTGGAGAAGCAAAAAACAAGATGTTGTTGCCCGAAGTAGTACAGAAGCCGAATTTCGTTCAATGGCTCAAGGAGTGTGTGAGGTATTTTGGATAAAGTGAGTGTTAGAAGAAATTAAAAGGACAGTTAGTCTTCCTATGAAGTTGTACTGTGATATAAATCAGCCATCAGCATAACTCATAATCCAGTTCTACATGACAGGACGAAACATGTTGAAATTGATAAACATTTTATAAAAGAAAAGCTCAAAGAAGGGATAATTTGTACTCCTTTTGTTCCCACTTTGAAGCAGGTAGTAGATATCTTCACCAAGAGCTTGATGAGGCAGCCGTTCGAAGTACAGGTTGGCAAGTTGGGCATGATTGATATATTTGCGCCAACTTGAGGGGGAGTGTCGACAAATCAAGGATTTAGTTTTTATCGTTTAAATAAAATAGGGAATCACCTAAAATCAAGAAATTAGAGAAATCTTGATTTTATGGTCCTAAAATTAGTCCTAGAATCACTCTCTATTTTTCCTATTTATTTGTATCATCTATTGTTTCAAAAATAAGAAGAAAATATTCAAATTTCTTCCTTTATCTTTTTTGGTTCCTTTTGATTTCCTTCCTTATCTTTTCTGGTTTCTTTTTCAACAATTATCAATGTTGTTCACCAGCTTATCAGCAATTTCATCTTATAGAAAACTTTCCAGAGTACTTGCTTCAGCACATTTTTTTCAGTAGCTGCCAGACACAGAACAACTGCTCCTCAGATTTATTATCTGAAACTTCTGCTACAGTACCCGGATGATAAAATGTAATCTTTTATTTCCTTTTTTATGTTTGAAGTAAAATTCAAGCTATTTATCTCATGTGGAAAAGGTTTGTCAAAACTGGCATGAACAAATTCTTCAAAGTAACAGGAAGAAGTCAAGAAAAGTTAAGATTGTTAATGGAGAATAAGAATTACTAGTGAGCATAGGTTGCTTTGGGTTTACTTCAGGTTGCAAATTTCTTCCCATTCAACAAGGTGGTAAAAAAGAAAAGCTGCCTACGGAATGTACACAGAACCGTAGACCTGTGAACTGAAGCTCCTGTACAGAGCTAGAGATTTGTGAAAAGAAATCACGTTATTTTGCAATTGATTTTTATTGTCTGAGTAGCCAGCCAGCCAGCCAGCAGGCTTTTTGGGATGCCAAATGATATATAATTGTTCCATTAAAAGACTTGGTATGACACGTATGCAGACAAAAAGAAGGAAAGCATAATATAATGATGTGTCCTTGCCTTCCCTTGCACGCGGAGTTTTTTGTTCCATTCTGATCATTCACTCATTCATGTCTGCTTCTTAGTGACCTCTCCCTCTTTCACATGCACGACAGCCTTGGCCATTTTGGTCAGAGCCGCGACTGCCACCACCCCCCATGGCGGCCCCTACAGCTTTACTCAAACCATTACCATTTACCACCCATGAAAAAAGTAATAGGCAGGAGAAAAAACCTCAAGGGGTTAGGTCAGGTGGTAAAAGACCTTGGTCTTGGAGGTGTGCTCCTCCCAAGTCTAAGGTTTGAATCCTTCTTGGTACAAAGCCCTTAAGGCAGTGCCCCTAGTGTAAAAAGCTAGCAACTTATCACGGTCTTTTTGTAGGGAATCCCCAAGGGTTCAGTGCACAGGTCCCATACGATTAGTCGAGCTGCGTGTAAGCTGGCTTAGCACTTATTGGTTAACAAAAAATAGAATTTTTTTTTTTTTGGGTCAAGCAGTTAAAAGAAAAAAACGTTGGAAAATTAAAGTCTCAACATAGATCAACTATAATAAAAGAATCACATTACGACGACAATTGTCATGAGTTAAAATGGCTCAAGTTTAAGGGCCAATGCGAACTTACGGAAGTTTTAGAAGTGTAAGAAAGTAATAGTTTAACCACTTTTTTGGGAATTATATCAAACACTTGCAAATGTGGAATATGAAGAATGAGGAAATCCCCTAAAACATACGAGGAAAATAATAATTGTTAATCTCACCACAATTGGCAGAGGACCTAATCATAGTGTATAATGAGCGCACACACATGCCACATTGAGGCACTATTACTTTTTGGAATTATTTCTTTTTGTGGACCTCTAGCTCACATGTAGGAAATCTCACGCAAGCATTCCTAACACATGAGAACTCTTCAAAAACACGTAATAGAGTAGACCCCAAGTAAGAAATTCCAAAAAGTCTCCATAATTGATTCCTCATCATGCATTTCTTTTTCTTTTTTTTTAAATAAAGAATTTCAACTATACAAATAACGTGCAGATATATAAATATATATTTATATATATATATGTACGTACGTATGTTTATTCTTTTCTCTACAGTTCTCTGATGCCCAAACAAAAGGAAAGCTCATGCAATCCATATCTCTTCCATATCAATCCTTTACAGCTTGTACACAAGGAGTATAAATCTATATTTTGGATCTTTCACCCACATCCCCCACAAACAGAAAGCGATATGATTCTAGTGGTAAGAACATTTGTGTGAAATATTTCAACTTCCTTGAATTTTTTATTCCCAATTCACAGTGTTTTTTACTTGAATAGAGATACCCCAACTAAAAGTTTATTGAAAAAAAAAATAAGATTCTTTACAAAAGTGTTTGAGAAGTCAGTTTAAAAACCAAAACACCGTAACAGTTAAATTTTATGAGAAAAAAAATCAATAAATTAGGTTTGAATTAAAACTTTTTTTTGTACCCAAATGGGCTTTTCTTTGTAGATGAATAGTAAGAAAAGATAGGGTTAATTTTCATCAATTGATTTGTTTATTTGTAGGTAGATTTCTAACGAACCTCAACTGACACCAACCTCCTTTTAGGGAGAGTCAGATGGTTTTGGTGATCTCAGTTGAACCAAATTTATGACCTCTTGCCCTATGCAAGCCAACCACCAATTGCAAACCCCAACCACAATAGTTCAAATGACATTTTTGTGGCATGACTTTTCTGTCCCACCTCATGCAACGTGGAGCGATCTTTTGCATGCCAAGTGGGGGCACTTGTGATATTACAATGTCACACTTTTTTGAGTAACCTTTTTAGAAAGAGGATGAAATTATAAAAATACTCATGTCAAGCTTTCCTTTTCCGCTAGATTTCATCATCATCAATAGGGACATATAAATGTTATTGATGAAGAACCTAAGCTAGGCTTCGCTTCTCCTTATACATTAATTGCACAAATTTGATGTTCGAACCTTCTCAAATAAAAATTGAAGCATACAACTTACCAAAACAATTTCAAATCGAAGTTGGATCATAACTCACAAGGGACAGTAGTTAAGCTTCCATTTACGACAACTAGTGTCATGGTAAAAACTAGTTGGTTGGCTTTGGGTAGTAGTAATAATTGAGGACATCAAATCAAACTATTATAATTTATGGGGAATTTCTACCGTGGGACACTCCACGGTAGATTTATGAAATAGGTGAAATAACAGTTTATAAAGAATTTGCTTATGATTGTTTTTCTTAAAGAATTTTCTTATGATATATATCTTTTGTGTCTTATTAAAATATGATTATGGTCAAGAGGAGTATGTGGTGAGTAAAATAAGTGCCCTTACAATAGAAATTTCTTAATTTATGAAAAAAAGTAAAAAGAGGTTAACTAATAAGGAAATGGTAAACTACTAATAAGTTGATACAATGGTAAGAATGTTTTTTTTTTTACTCTTTTGAGGATATGTCCATGGTTTAATACTCTGCAACTCTACTTTGAAACTCTTACTTACTAATGTGTAGTACGATATTCGGTGTATAATGACACAAGTGAAATTTAGACTCACTTTACACAATAGTCCTTTTTTTTTTTGGAGGCAAACAAAAAAGGACATTATTAAAAACAAATAAAAAATAAAATAACCCCTACACCAAAACAGTGTCAAAATCCTATTAAACAAAAGAAAAACTACAAAATTGATAAAATTTTCGCTTTAAAATAACAGCTTATCGTAAGCACTTTTCTTTATACCCTGGTACCTTATAATTTTTTTAAAAAAGGAAAAAGAAAAGAAAAGAAAAAGAAATGATAACCAAAGAAGAAGATGGTGGGCAAGGACGGTAGACAAAGATAAGACGGGCAACTGTTAAAGCATGGAAAAACGGAGAGGGTGTTTTTACATGGAACATCCTTTTTTACCGTATGACGCGTGACAGCCGATCCCAATATCTCTCTCCCCTCCTCTCTTTCTCACTCATCCAACGGACTTTGCGTGTATCTGCAAGCCCACTCTGTCTCTCTCTCTCACTCTCTCTCTCTCTAAAACAGACGAACATAGAGAGAGAAGCAAGTGATTGTTCTTTCTCATCTCAATCTGGATGCTTCTCTTCTCACAAACAATCGGAAACCATTCCTCCGCAGAAAAGCGATCAATGTCGGTTCTTTAATCTCTCACTT
>CAMOHE010055065.1:75013-90444 GCA_946598075.1 Artocarpus hirsutus
AATTTTCTTATGATATATATCTTTTGTGTCTTATTAAAATATGATTATGGTCAAGAGGAGTATGTGGTGAGTAAAATAAGTGCCCTCACACTAGAAATTTCTTAATTTATGAAAAAAAGTAAAAAGAGGTTAACTAATAAGGAAATGGTAAACTACTAATAAGTTGATACAGTGGTAAGAATGTATTTTTTTTTTTACTCTTTTGAGGATATGTCCATGGTTTAATACTCTGCAACTCCACTTTGAAACTCTTACTTACTAATGTGTAGTACAATATTCAGTGTATAATGACACAAGTGAAACTTAGTGGGTGTTTGAAAGAGCGGTGGGAACTACTTTTACTATAACATGTGAAAATTTTTTACTGTAGCAATTTTTTTTTATTACTGTAACGTGTGAGAATTTTTTACTATTCATAACTGAAATTGTGGTAGAAATCACAATTACCAAACAACCCTTTAGACTCACTCTATACAATAGTCTTTTCTTTTGGAGGGAAACAAAAAAGGACATTATTAAAAACAAATAAAAAATGAAATAACCCCTACACCAAAACAGTGTCAAAATCCTATTAAACAAAAGAAAAACAACAAAATTGATAAAATTTTCGCTTTAAAATAACAGCTTATCGTAAGCACTTTTCTTTATACCCTAGCACCTTATAATTTTTTTAAAAAAGGAAAAAGAAAAGAAAAAGAAATGATAGCAAAAGAAAGAAAGATGGTGGGCAAGGACGGTAGACAAAGATAAGACGGGCATCTGTTAAAGCATGGAAAAACGGAGAGGGTGTTTTTACATGGAACATCCTTTTTTACCGTATGACGCGTGACAGCCGATCCCAATCTCTCTCTCCCCTCCTCTCTTTCTCACTCATCCAACGGACTTTGCGTGTATCTGCAAGCCCACTCTGTCTCTCTCTCTCTCTCTAAAACAGACGAACATAGAGAGAGAAGCAAGTGATTGTTCTTTCTCATCTCAATCTGGATGCTTCTCTTCTCACAAACAATCGGAAACCATTCCTCCGCAGAAAAGCGATCAATGTCGGTTCTTTAATCTCTCACTTTCACTCTTTTGGAATCATTCTTCTTGTCCTCCTCCTTTTTTTCGTTTTGTTATTTTATCATTCCTTTTGTAGTTGTTTTTGTTTGTTATCTTCATATATGGCTCTCTGATCCGTCAAGTGGGTTTGCTTTTCCCCCGTATCTCGCGTTTTCCCGAGAAAATTTGGCTCTGGAACTTCGGAAGGCCGGATTTTTCTCGGCGCGGTGTTATTATTTTCTTCTCTTTTTCATGTTCTTTTTAATCTTCCGTGTATTTTGACGGATGTTGGATATCGGCATTCTGTAATTGAGGTATTCGCAGACGTTCTTCTTCTTCTTCTTCTTTTTGTGTTTGGTTGCTCGGAAAAGTGCAAGAACATGAAGGAAAATTGCGTCTTTTGCATTTGAATTAAATGCAGGAAATGAAAAAATCGCTTTTAGTTTCGCCTCTAAGTTCTTTCTCCGAATTATTTCTACGATTCCTTCATTGCCAATAGGAAATTTGTATAATGGCGGATATTTTATTCTCCTGAAGTTGATCTGTTTCATTCTTATATGAATGCTGGTGAAAGCAATTAATTCCAGCGAAGATGGTTGCGAAAATGTTCATAATTGATTTTCTGGAAAATTCCTTTAAAATCTGTCTACTTTGTTAATTCTTAATTTTTTTAAAAACATGGAGCCTTTTGAGATGTAATTAGTCATAGTTTGTGAAATTGTGGATGAATTATCGGTTTCTTTGTTTCTGATTATTAATTTTGTTTTGGCCTAAATTTGCAGGAATTGCAGAAACACATAGAGCCAATCGGCGTTATCTACTGTTTGATATCTTTCTAGGGAGGTGAATTTGTCGATAGATCAGGTTGATGTATATATTTGTTTTTCTTTTTAATGTCACTGCAATGTTTTAGATTTTCGTTCTGACACGTTGCATTTTTGTGTTGCAGTTTAGTCCTTAAAAATGAGTTGGAATCCACACATGGAGGTTCATTACGTTAATACTAGTTATCCTTACAGCTCAGCTGGTAGCTTTATGGAATATTTTGAAGGCCTTACGTATGAACATGTGAATTTCATTTTTTCTGGCGCTTCACATACTCAGGTACTTTCTTTTGAAATCTCTGTACATTTATTTGTTATGAATAGTGAAGTTATTCTTAATACCTCATAGGATTCATTGGCATACTAATTAAAAACCTGGAACTTTGAATACAGTGAGCTGATTTAAGTTGTTTGAGTGATGCATACACACCCATGTTCTTATTTTGTATTGCAACATAGATTTGCAAAACAGAAAAAAAAAAAAAAAAACAAAAACAAAAACAAAAAAACAAAAAACAAAAAACAAAAACAAAAAAGCAAAAAAATAAAAAACTGTAGTTTATTGAGTGATCAACTATAGGCGTTGGAGGCGGTATTGTTCTAAAATTTTATTGTTACTTATTTGGATATTCATATTTGTAATTCATTTGAAAAGTGTTATCCGCGCTCTGTGTATTCCAACGCGGAATTAAGATGTTCCTACTCTTGTTTTCTTTTCTTTATAGGATAGCGTATATCCTTCCCCAAGTACTAGTTTTTACAAGTTTGGGCTGTCTGAACCTGGGAGCGGTTTGTATAATGATGTTCCACACGCTTATGAGGTGCATGATTTCAACCTGAGAAATGACGAGTATAGAAGGCCCTCGGAGAACTCAACAATGACCAATGAACAGTCCGCAGCAGCAAATTCAGAGTGGGAAGGAAATGCAAATATTAATACACGTGGCAATCCTGTGGAATGTGAGTTCTTAGTCCATGTTTTGATTTGGTATTGTTTTGCCTAAATCGGTTTTAAAGTTTGTGTAAATACAAGATCGAGCATTTGCTTTTTTTACTTGGTTGGTTGTATGTGATTTCAGCTCAGCGGCATAAGTGCGTTGTTGTCGCTTGACAGCTTTATTGAAATGAATAGGGAAGAGGACTATAACATTTCAATTAGTATGTTAGTGAGCTTTTTGGTGTACTTGGGTAGAGAAAACAATAGCATTTTTGTAAGAGAAGAAAATTGGTTGTTCTAGTTAAAACTTGAAAGATGACCTTTTAAAGAGGCTCTTAGATGGATTCGAGTCATTATTTTTTTTCTCCTTTGATAAAATTTATGGTCATTTACATTTTTGACCATTTTGTGAAACATAATGACCACACTATTTTCTATTCGACTCTACTTTCCTTCTGTGGTATCTTTCCGCCTCTTACAGTGTAGTATAATTAAACTTGGCTCTCATTACTCTTCAGGCCCACAGAGACATCGCAGTTCTCGTGATTATCAGGTATGTAGCTCAAATGAATAGCCTCTCTCTCTCTCTATACATATATATATATATATATATATATATAAACTAACATATTTCTTTCCGAACATATGTTCCCTCAGCTTCTGTCTAAAATTTTTGCCCTAGATTATTGTCGTATACTTGTCATTTTCTTTTTGAATTAATCCTATGATAGTTGAACACCTTGATAAACTGAATCACATTTTCTTTGAGAATTATGCAGGTCGTTTGGCAAGACAACATTGATCCTGATAACATGACTTATGAGGTTAGAGCTTGAAAAGATTTGTCACATGCCCATCCTCTTCATTTATGAATGTCTTTCTTATTTAATCTGAGTGTATGTATTTTTTTTTTCCTTCTGATTATGGGACATTTGATAATCTTGCATTGAACACGCAAATTTTTATAAAAATGCAGTTGAGAAAAGATTGAATCAATTAATATTTTAGTTGAAAGAAATTTCACTTGAAATCTTTTTATATGCTGGCTCGGGTATAACTTTTGATGTTTTTGTTACTCATAAGTGGTGGTGATGTTTTTGTTTGAGGATGCTTGAAGGCAAATTTTGTTTGAAGGCAAATTTTGGCTATTCAGATAAAATATTATTCTTCAGCTGGCTTTTTTGATACGTGTGATGGGTCAAATACTAAGAAGCTGCTCTAATTCTGTTTTCTTCCCACTTTATTCTTATAAAGTTTAATACGATAAATAACAAAGTTGGAGGTCTTTTACGTTTAGGAATTACTTGAGTTAGGTGAAGCAGTTGGGAGTCAAAGTCGAGGTCTTTCACAAGAGCTGATTGCTTTGCTTCCAGTCTCAAAATACAAGTGTAGCTTCTTCTCAAGAAAGAAGTCACGAGATGAGAGGTAAAGATTTGAACTTGGAATTAAAACTAGCCAATCGTCCAACAATTATGCTGTGTATGCTTTGAAATTTAGATTTTTCTGTTCTCTGGAACTCTTCATGTAGCCCTTTCTTCCGTACCTATTCAATTTTGCATTCTAACTCCTGGACCTAAATCACCATTTAGGAAAAAGTTCAGAAAATTGTTAGCTGTACAAAGAATAACCAATATAGGAAAATCAGACCACAAGTTTGGAGAGCCTTTGTTGTTTTGCCCGGCAGGAGATTCTATGAGGCGATTTACATAAATCAAAGTAAACGACACAGAAACTGATAATTTGGTTTTGTGATTGAATCTTACAATCTGACTGTAGACATGAGAGACTGAGTTAAACTTAAGAAGATGGATATAAATTGTAGTTTCTTTTTTACCATTCAATTAAATATATTTTTTTCCTGGTTGCACGTAGATGTGTGATTTGCCAGATGGAATATAAACGAGGTGACCGGCGAATCACTCTACCATGCAAGCATGTCTACCATGCTGGTTGTGGCACCAGATGGCTTAGCATCAACAAGGTAAAAACACTCGGCCTTTTAGAAACAAAACAGAACTAACAAGTGGTTTATTGGAAAATTGCAACCCAAATTGAGCTGACAATCTTTCATGTTATACAGGCTTGCCCCATATGTTTCAAAGAGGTGTTTGGCGATGCATCAAAATGATGGGAAAGTACTAACCGATGAGCGTAAGGAAGAGAACATGTGTTTTTTTCTGTTCCTCAAGTTTGGGTACCTTTCTTCCATATACGAATGATGTTTGTATTAGGTTTCTACTTTTTTGTTTCCCCAACTAGTTTTCCACTTCCCTTAGAAGCGTTTGAGTAGCAAATGGCTGTGCCAGAAGTGTAGGAACTATGCTTTCGGTTTTCTTGCTTCATCTTCTCCATCCGTCTTCCCTCTTCCGCTTTTCCTTTTAGTTTTCAATTTTTAATGTACAGCTACAAACTGTTCAAAGAGTTGTCCAAAAAATTGGTTTTTCTTTTACTTTTTATTTTCCCTTGACGAGTTTTGGAACAATTGTCGTGTGTGGAATATTGATTGCTTAAATATTATACCGATAGATAATGTCAGCTGCGTTATTCTATCTCAATATATCTCGGAAAAAATATTGCCATGTATTACCACTAATGATGCAATGCATTTTTTTTACATACTAGTTATATTACATTTAAGAAAATAAAACTTAAAGAGTGTAGAATTTGGTGTGAAATTGACGCTAAATTATGTCACCACATTTTACTCACTAATTTTGGAGCCCGTAAAATATGACAAGAATTTAGCAGATAAAACTTGTAAGGCTTGGCTTGAACATTGTATGATATAGTTTGATTGAACAAAAAGGATTACAGTAGTGTAATGCCTTTGTTGTTTTGATGGGGTATTTTGCATGTCCGAGCAGTAACTGGACATCGAATTAATGCTGAATCTGATGAATAATGGTTTAGTTGGCGCCCGGGGGTACGTAATGGTGTGATTTATAACTTGTTGAACTGTCAGAGACTGTAACTAAACAGTAACTCATCAAAGAATATCACATATGGTCTCATTTTTACCCTCAGGTGAAGACCAATCTTTCAGTAGGGGTTACGACACTTATCACCTGTTCCTTGATAAGTCTTGATGTGCTATGTAGCTCATGGGCTAAACCTATTAAACACCTGGTTTAAGTGGCCGCCTATAAATAAAGCACATTTTTTATAACTCGAGGTAACGTGCTTTTTCTTAACTAACTCAGCTCCCGTTATCTGTCAGATAGATACTTGACTTGAGCGTCGGAGAGCTTTTGGTCGGCACTACATCAGTGTCCTCTTATTCTTTTTGATACATTTGATATTCGATTTTGTTTGTTTTGGTGCCGTTTTGTTCCGTTTTTCCTTCATATTTCAAATCTAAAATTCACGAAAACACTAAATTAATTATTTTACAAACATAATATTTATAAAAATTATTAAAAATATTTATTTAACAATAAAACACACAAAATTAATTATAAATTTCTAAAATTTTCAGTCTCTTTCGGTTTGACACAGATATAATTTTTAAAACTTGAAAATATTTTTAAAAATTACTAAAAAATAATATAATATATTTACAAACTCAAAACACATTACCAAATACATTCAAACTCAAAATAAAATAAACGCATGTTAGTTTAACTGTTTTGACTATTTGCAAACTAAACACATTTTTAACACACCAAAACGAATCTAAAAATTACCAAAAATATTATTAAATATAAAAATACACTAAAAATACATTTTTAAATATATTTTCACACTAAGACATAAAAATACTTATTAACACAAAAATGTTATTAATTAAAGGATTTAATGAGAAATAAAAGCATAAATAAATGATTTAAACCCTGTAAAATATACACTTTTGTAGTCTCATCACATGCTACAATGTTTAGACCAATATGCTAAACACTCAAGTAGGCAAATGATAGCAAAGAAAAAAATTAAAGCAAAAGAAAAAAAGAGGAAAAAAATAATAAGAAAATAAAGAAATAAAAAAAATACAAAAGTGAAAAAAAAAAGTTCAAACCATCAAAACGTTGCACTTTAAACGATTACAAAAGGAATAGTACATTCCTTATTCACGTTTTTTAAATATCTAAAGAAATAGTTAAGTTTTTAAAATTAAAAAAATGATCGTTTTTGTATATCAATATTTAATAATATACTAAAATACATAAATGATGTATTAATTTATAGTTTATTATTGATTAATTTAATGGTTTATTTATTTAATAATTTATTATTTTCTCAATAACAAGTTAAATCTGTTTATTAATGATAAATTATAATTAATAAATAATATATTAATATTAATTAATGATGTATATTAATTGATGTTTATAATTGATATATTTTTGTAAAAAAGGACATTTTTTTTAATTTTCAAAAAGTTTTGCTATTTCTTTAATTTTTAAAATGTTAAGCCATTTATGTAAAAAAGTGGTGAGAAATACGCCATATGATTGATTTTCCCTTCCCTCTTTTTTAACGAATTTTTTTTGACGCATAAGGGAAAAACGACCTACAGTGTTATTGAGGTAAGCGACATGTTCTTTTCTCGAAAATTATTATTAATTTTCATTTTACTATTTTAACAATCCGTCTTCTCTCTCTCTCTCTCTCTCTCTCTCTTTTCTTTCTTTCTTTCGTTGTTCACTTTCTTTTGTAAATTTCCAATGTTCACCTTCACCTTTTCCGAAGAGGGGAAAAAAAAGAAAAAGAAAAAGGCGGTCGTCTGCTTCGACCATGCTTTGGCCTTTGGGTTACGAAATAAATCCCTACAAAATTCCCCAGTTTCTCTTAAAAAGCTCGGGTCGACGAGGAGTGAGCTTAAACTGAAAGTTGCTCTAAACCCGAATGTACACTCTTTCCATTCTCACTTTCGTACTCTTCTTCGTCCTCGTTGTCGTCATCTCACATACAATTACTAGGTGTTTTTCTTCTTCATCGGTTTTCCTGTTCCTTTTTTCGATTGATTTTTTTTTTTTAAATTTTCAGAGGCTTCAATTTTCATGTAAGTATTTTGAAATGTATAATTTCAATGGGTTTGAGTTCACTATAATAATTGAGGATCAGTTTGGATTTTGTAATGCCAACAACAATTTGAGGCAATAACTTTTTCAAGTTTTGGAACTAAGCAAAATTTTTTTTTTTTACCTGAAGAATGGAAAAAAATTTGATATGGAAACGCAATCTCTGTTTCCATTAAATAAACAAAGCGTTCTTATTCTTCTCTTTGCTCTGTTTCCTCTTGTCTTCTTCTCAATTCATAGAGGTTTGGGGCAAAACCCTCACTGATCTCAACAGCTATCCGTCTCTTCTCCTCCGCCCACAGTCGTCAGATTACGGTTTGGGACCATTGTCAATTGGATTCGATTGCGTTCGTTTTGTTTGGTTCGTGTTGAGAATTTGAAAATTTTTTGTTCGGTGATGGAATCAAAGAGAAATTCACATTACGAGGATTCTATCGATTTCGTTTTTGTTTGGTTGTCTTTAAAAAATAAAGTGAGTGAATAAAGGCAAGCTCACATATTTTGTTGTGGAAACTCTACCGCACAGAATAATTCTGTAGCACGTGTCCTTTGATAAGGGGAGAAACGAGTTGAGAGAAAGGAAGGAGGGGGAAAGATAGTAGAGAGAAGAGGAGGATAGAGCATAAAAAATAATTTAGTATAAAAAATTCTTTAACATTCAAACTCAATAAAAAAAAAAATCGTTAAGGAAATTTCTTTCTTTCCTCTTATTTTATCAAGTTTCCAAACACAAGCAAACATATATCTTTTCTTCCTCTTTCTTTTTTCTTTCTTATTTTTTTTGCTTTGCACTTTCTCTTTTACATATATATATATATATATATATATATATATATATATATATGTTCCCCAGAAAATTTGTGTTCCAAACAAAGCATATAGGGTTTTTATATTTAGCTTATTTTGAACTGAAACTAGAATGGCACACATGTGGTAAGATTGTAAAGGTCATATGTTGTTTCCATTATATTTACTTTAATTTGTTTATAATATGTTGAAGATTAACGTGTCTTATATATTTTAAGGACTAACGTGCGCTTCATTTATATGACTTGAACTTCGTCCTTACCAACTAAATGCAATTGTCTTAATTGTTTTCTAGACGTTTCTTTAGTTTGCATTGATTCAGTTTTGAGTTGGATTTGCCACTGTATGTTTTAAAATAGGATTTAATTAGTCGACAACCTTTTGGATCTGGGGATCTGAAAGTTTTGAATAATCTTTTCAAAATCCCAGACAGAACTTTAGGAACTTTATTGATTCTAGAATAAGTGTACAATTCTTGAAATTTAATTTCGCTTAAAAAGCTATCTCTTTTTCCCACTATGTTGCTTACTACTGTTTACAAAATCTTAGTCCGATTGTTATTAATATTGTTGTTTTTGCAGAAAAAATTTGTTGCCGAATTCAACATCTTGAGTTTCCATAGACATGGAGTGGTTTGAATCGAGGTATGAACAGCCTGAAGAGAGAGATGATCGAGATGACTCTCCTAATCAAAGAAAGGATAGGAAGAAGAGCAGTCAAGGGGAAGCAAAAGATCACAGAAGTAAAGAACGCAAAAGATGGAAGAGGTGCAATGATGATGTCTCAAAGGAAAGAGAGAAAGAGGCTAAAGACGCAGAAAAGGAGCGAGGTTCTGGTAGGGAGAGGAGGAAGGATGATAAAGATGAGCGGGACAAGAGGAAAGATGATAGAGATGAGCGGGACAAGGACAGGAGCAGAGAGAGTAAGGTTAGAGAGAAAGATCATGATCGAGAGAAAAATAGAGAAAAAGAGCGTGAAAGGGATAGAGATCGAAAAGACCGAGTGAAAGAAAAAGACTGTGAGAAAGATAGGGATGTAGAAAAGGATATTGAACGAGGACAGGATAAGGAGAGGGGAAAGGAGAGGAACAAGGATAGGGATAAAGAAAGGGAAAATGAACGGGATAGGGGAAGGGAAAAGGAGCGAGATCGAGAGAGAGAAAAACATAGAGACAGGGAGAAAGGAAGAGAAAATCATAAGGATATAGATAAGGAGAAAGAGAAAGCGAAGGAGAAGATTAAAGAGAAGGAGAGGGAGGCCGATGAAGATGAGGAGAAATCAAGAGATAGGGCAAGCAGGAGAAGTGTAGAGGAAGATTATGAGTGGGGCAAGGATGGGGGAAAAGATAATAAAACCAAGCTGGATGATGATAATAACAGGCATAAAGATGCTAAGCAAGGGAAGCTTTTGCAGCATACAGATGGTGAACAGATTGCTGACGATTCAGCACATAAAGCACATCTAACAACATCAGAGCTCGAGGAACGCATCCTGAAGTAAGCAACTTAATATATTGTCTCTCGTTGAAATTTTTTATCATGCAATTTTGAGTGAATGCTGCTACAGACTTGAAGATAAATCTTTTCCTTTGAAAAGGATTTTCAATGATTTTTACTTTTGATTTATTTTTGGTAAGGATGAAACAAGAAAGATGGAAGAAAAAAACTGAAGATATTTCTGAAGTTTCAGCGTGGGTGAATAGAAGCTGCAAGCTTGAGGAGAAAAAGAATGCTGAAAAAGAGAAAGCTTTGCAGCTGTCTAAGATTTTTGAGGAACAGGTTATTGCATCTTTTAGTTGTGTTTACTTGCATTGTGTTTTGAGACATGGTTAATCTTAACCTTATGTTAACTTTATGATTGATTATACGGCATTGATTTTTTCAGGACAAAATTGTTCAAGATGATAGTGAAGACGAAGAGACAACAACAACCCAACATCGTAAGATTCTTTTTTACTTTGATCTTTTTTTCTACACTTGATAGTAGCTAGTGGTTCTAAGGGTTCTCTAGAGATAAATGGGATTTCAATTAATTCATTTGGTTTTATTGTACTTTGATCACACTATAGGGTCCAGTTGTATTTTATTTATAGCCGCATTTATGTTCCATGAACTTGCAAAATTTTGTTAAGAGGTCAAAGTACCAAAAAGAGTTAATTAAAATCATGGTTTTGTAGAGATAAGTACCTGTATATCTTTCTTGTTCTGCTAGCCACATCTATGTTCCATGAACTTGCAAAATTTTGTTAAGATGTTAAAGCATCAAAAAGAGTTGACTAAAATCATGGTTTTGTAGGCATAAGTACCTGTATATTTTTCTTGCTCTGATAGCCACGTGTATGTTCCATGAATTTGCAAAATTTTGTTAAGATGTCAAAGCACCAGAAAGAGTTGACTAAAATCATGGTTTTATAAACGTAAGTACCTGTATATCTTTCTTGTTCTGCTAGCCACATCCATGTTCCATGAGCTTGCAAAATATTGTTAAGATGTCAAAGCACCGAAAAAAGTTGATTAACATCATGGTTTTATAGACATAAGCACCTGTATAACGCTCTTTCTGTTTCATTATTCAGTGAATGTAAGCCTGGTGAGGCTTTATGGTCCACCATGTTTTTAGAGATATTATTGGGGAACCATCTCACTCAATGTTTCATATGTTTTGGTTGAATGACTGGCGATGTTATAGCTGAAATCTCATTAATTTGATCTGATTTAGTGAACTTTATTTCAAAATCGTTTCAGATAATCTATCAGGGGTTAAAATTCTTCATGGGATCGACAAAGTAATGGAAGGTGGTGCGGTTGTTTTGACACTCAAAGATCAGAATATTCTAGCTGATGGTGACATTAATGAAGGTGAAACTAGTTTGGAATTACTTCTTTACTTTCCAGCATATAGGTACCCTTTGATGGGATGGCATTTTTATATAAGAGAGCATTTTGTTTTGATGTAACAGAGGTTGATATGCTTGAGAATGTGGAAATTGGTGAGCAGAAGAGGCGAGATGAGGCTTACAAAGCAGCAAAGAAGAAAGTGGGGATATATGATGACAAGTAAGATTACTTTAGTTTACTGTTCTTAGGTTAGCTTATAAATGTGCCGGGAAAAAAATTTTGTCTATTGATTTGAGATATGATCTGTTGCGATGAGTAATACTGGTAGTTTTGTAGGTTGTATTTTTAACCAAAAAAGTAATTGTGTTTCTTGATATTAGCTGCTGATAGGCATTTTGTTGGTCAGGTTTAATGATGACCCAAGTTTAGAGAAGAAAATACTTCCACAATATGATGATCCATCGACAGATGAGGTTTATATTCTTTTCAACAGATATCATGTTTACTTCCAGTCTTAACGTTTTCTTTTCCTTCTTTCATTTATTTGTTTCTTGTTTCCACAAATTTAAGCTATATGGTAAATGTTGATCTAGTTTATTGTTACTTCTCTTCAGGGGGTAACTATAGATGAAAAAGGACGCATTACTAGGGAAGCAGAGAAGAAATTAGAAGAGGTATTATTTTCTCCCCTTGAAACTTCCCTGGCGATAGCCAACAAAAGATTGCTTTTATCCAAGTTTGTTTTCTTGCAAGTATATCTTTCATTAGTTTCTATTTCTTCTAGACTTGTCTACATTTTGTATGCTTTCCATCTTTTCGTTTTTAAAGGTTTCTCCTCACCTCTGTCTGATTTTATTGTTTTTGTTCATAAATTTTTTTGCTTTTATTAAAAGGAGTGTTCAGGTTTATGTGGGGTTTATTATCTTCTCATGTGCTATGTGTCCTTTTTAACTTTCTCGGTGCTTGAATTTTCTCCCTTTTTATTTTATTTTATTTTAATGTTCACAATGTCCTTTTTGGCTTGCAGAAAATTACTTGTACTCATGAAGTTCTCTCTTGTATTGTTAGCTTCACAATAGGTTACAGGGTGGCTCTACCAACACGCGCTTTGAAGATGTCGACTTTTCTGGAAAGATCTCATCAGATTACTATACTCCTGAAGAAATGATGCAGTTCAAAAAGCCTAAGAAAAAGAAATCCTTGCGGAAGAAGGATAAACTAGATATTGATGCCCTTGAGGCAGAAGCAGTCTCTGCAGGGCTGGGTGTTCGTGATCTAGGTTCTCGTAATGATGCGAAGAGGCAGGCCATTCGAGAGGAGCAAGATCGAGCGGAGGCCGAAAGGAGGAATAATGCATACCAAACAGCTCTAGCCAAGGCAGATGAGGCTTCAAAATCACTACGACTAGAGCAAACTCTTCCCATTAAATTAGAAGAAGAGGAAAATCTAGTTTTTGCAAATGATGATGAGGATTTTCATAAAGCCATAGAGAGGGCAAGGAAAATAGCCGTGAAAAAGAAAGAGGAGACACCATCTGGTCTTGAGGCTGTTGCATTGCTTGCTACAACAATTGTCAACAGTCAAATTGCAGATGAACAAAATCCTTCTGGAGAGTTGCAGGAAAACAAGGTTGTCTTTACAGAAATGGAAGAATTTGTCTTGGGTCTCCAACTTGAAGAAGGTAATTGATGCAACATATAGAGATTAGTTTCCTATTTAGATTATTATTAGGATTGTTAGTTTCAGATTATTATTAGAATTATTATTAGTTTCCTAATTAGACTATTATTTTACATTCCTTCTTTTCTACTTTCCTAGTTTCTAGTTTTCTATATAAAGGCTCATTGTAATTGTTTTGGATTAGCATTGATCAATAATCAAACTTATTTCCAATTATTAAACTTTGCGAGTTTGTTCTTGAGTCTTCTTTCGCTGTTTCACTTTGAAAACATTTCCGCTGCACCAAATTGATATCAGAGCAAGGATTTTTACCTCGATTTGATGGCTGAAGTCTGTTCTAGCGGGCAACGACCTGTCTACTACGAACGATGGCTCGAAAACCTTGAACAACGAGTCGAGGGAATGGACAAAACACTTTGAAATGTACAACAAACTCTTGCTGCTCTCGTTCTCGAAGTCAGGCGCAATACCATGGTTCCATGACCGGCAGACGATCGGTCGGCGTACGGCACCTTCGATTTAGAAGACGATCTTGTGGAAGATGTCTGACAACCTTCAGACCTGGCCGAGCCCGAGCTAGCTCTCCAACGTGCTATGGCGGTTGGCAACGATCAGCGACGGGCTCTAGACAGACCATAGCTCCGGCAAGATCGCAACAGCGGCGGAGAGATTTGGGTAGGCCCAGATTTGACGATACGTACGTGACCTTGTCCTCCTGATCCGATGCAACCCAACGTCCAGATGCACTTTGGCAGGCGAGGTCGACTGCAAAACCTGTCGGCAGATGCCAACGACGGCGTGAATCAGCTTCACCGTGAGCTTCCCAACCTCAATCTTCTTCCACTGTATGCGTGATGCTATCAGAGACGCCAATGCAAGTTTGACCATGCCGGCGACGGGGATGTCGGCGGAGAGGCCACAATAGATGGTCGGATAGAGTCGCCGACAGCGCTGCTGATCTTGGCGTTAGAGTTCAACTCAGAGTTAAGTCATGGCTTAGATGATTATAATGGGCTTCCAGAGCATGACCCGGACCCACATGAATTTTTTAGGCAAGATCTTCACTACCAACAATGAAGAAATCCTCGACATAGATGAGGACAAAATTTGGATTATTCATCAGGTGAGGAATATGATTTTCAAGACTATTGTACAGAATACCATATAAATAATAGAGACCAAATTACACAGGAGTTAAAAATGAAGATGGATTTGCCAACTTTTGATGGCAGATTGAACATTGAAGATTTTCTTGACTGGGTCCACAACGTTGAAAATTTCCTTGATTATCTCAATATTTCAGAAGACAATCAAGTGAAATTGGTGGCGTATAAATTGAAAGGCGGAGCATCAACATGGTGGGAACATTTGCAATTTAATCGTCAACGACAAGACAAAGCATGACTACGTATGTGGCCCAAGATGAAACGGTTGTTACAATGACGATTTCTACCTCCGAATTATGAACAAGTTCTGTGCCAACAATATCAGAATTGTCGGCAAGCCAATTGTAGTGTGAACGAGTACGCAGAAGAATGCTATCGGTTACATGCTCGTGTTAATTTGCTTGAGATAGAAATCCAACTAATTGCTCGATACATCAGTGGATACATCGGTGGATTAAATTTGGCTATTCAAGATTGAGTGGCTTTGCAAGAAGTTTGGACTATAACGGATGTAGTTAATTTGGCCCTGAAGGTGGAGACTCAAATCAATCGGTCCGCATTATGACAATAGAGTAATTTTTGTCGACAAAGTCATGAGACTCTTTACCTTTTCAAAAAAGAACAACAGCTTCCAGCAGCAGTGATAGTGGGACTAAGGATGTTAGTTCATTCCAAAAT
Organism: Artocarpus hirsutus; assembly: GCA_946598075.1. NCBI lineage: Eukaryota > Viridiplantae > Streptophyta > Magnoliopsida > Rosales > Moraceae > Artocarpus > Artocarpus hirsutus. Next base: position 89,999 of record CAMOHE010055065.1, read on the forward strand.
CAGAATCGTAGCGGTGCTTCAACTTCTAATCGTTCTAACACTCAAGATCGAAATCCACTGAAACAACGTTCGAATACTGATCCCCATGGACGTCCTAACCTTGGAAAATGTTCCGTTGTAATCAAACGGGGCATCTTTCAAATAATTGTCTGAATAGGCGCTCAGTTAATTTTGCAGAAGACGACGGTGAAAATGAAGAGTAGGACTTTGAAGAAGATATTTATGAAGGTGGTGAAATCGCTGAAGGAGATGAAGGAGAGGGAGTGGTTTGTATTGTCCAACGCCTTCTATTAGCTCCAAGGGTATCGGATGATTCTCAAAGACATAAAATTTTTCGGACTCGATGCACAATTTAAAACAAAGTGTGCAATGCGATTATCGATAGTGGCAGCAGTGAGAATGTACTCTCTAAAGCTTTGGTGAAGTCACTAAACTTGAAGACCGAG
>CAMOHE010055066.1:0-68980 GCA_946598075.1 Artocarpus hirsutus
TTATTATTAGGATCATTAAAACTAATTATCTCTACAGGTGTTCTTTTTGGTGGAGACCCTTAACTAGTTATCTTTCCACCTCAAAATATTGAACATATTAATAATCAATTAGTTTTCTTTTCTAAAAAGCAAAGTCTATTTCTTAGGACTTAGTTTAATTTCGTGAAACTCATAAAACAAGGGCTGATATTAAAATATCTTTCTTTCTTAATATAATTTGTAACATTTATTCTTCATTTTTTCTTCTAATAATTGACTTTATATCTTTTCAAACATCTCTTTTGGCGTGTTTAACATTTCACTTCAAATATCTTGTAATCTTGTTTTGAATAAATGTTCGGTTAAAAACAAGAACAAAAGAAAAAAAATCACTTAATTTAATTCTTACTGACAATAATTTTCGTTTTACTTTGTCCCTAATCACACCCTCTTCAAAAAAAGTTCTTTTGAAGGGTTTGAAAAAAAAAAAAAAAAAAGAAGAGTATATCATTATTTGATTATTTGTTATTATTTTTTTTATTGTTTAATCTTTTTTGTTATTATATTGTTCTATCGTATTCATGGTTGTCATTTTGAATACGAATTGTCATTATTAAAAAAAACTAGAGATTGAAAAATTAATTGAACTACTGAAAAGAGATTTTAAATTAAGTTGTTACAATTGTTAATAAAAAAAATGCAAGCAAATAATAACTAACTAATTGGGGTGAAATTTTTGATCTTCTGATCACACAAGAGTCATATTAATACTGAATTTAAGATTGCATGAAGCAGTTTTCTATATATTGATAAAATAGTCTTCGTTTCTTTCTTGTCCTCTTTCTCCGATTTAATTATGGATGATAATTTTTCCTTGAACCTAATACACAAGAGAATTACAGCTCACATAATTATCATATTGGGTTTGTTCAGCATTGTTTTTTGAAAAATATTTTTGACTTGGAAGTGTTTGGATTCGGTTTTCAGAAGTGTATTGGCCCTTCAATAGAGCTTAAAGTTAAAGCTACAAAACATGACCGTTAAAAAAACTCTTCTAAGAATACTTTTATAACTTATACCAAAGTTTTGATACTAGAGTTTATAAATTTTTCTCCAATATTTTATTTCTAATTAGACAATTTAAACATCATTTTATCTCATATGGATGCTTTAAATATTGTGAATCCAAACCTTTGAAAAGTTATATGTAGTTTTTGTTTCTCCTCTTCCATTGCCTAAAAACAATAGCAAAAGGCATGTCAAACAAGGTCATATAAATATGACTCATATATATTACTTTATTAATTAATGTATGCACTTTCATAAAATCTAGCATATAATGCATGACGAGTAAATATATATAGTAATTAACACTCCCAAAAAGCGCTATGGTAAATTGGTAATATATATCTCGACATATTTCTCTTATGGGCGAGCATTTTCTATTAGTTTCCAATACATCTGGAGGAGCTTCTCATCAGATTGGGAAATCTGGAAATCCTTGTTGCAGCTGTTATAGCGCGTTGCCATGTGTGCTTCCAATTCATTCATACCTGCAACGTTTGTACAGAAATACAATACTTCTCATTATACATAGTGATGGAGTCAAAAAATATATTTAATGCATGCATTATAAAAAAATGAATAGGGACGTAATTATATTTATCAATTATTGAGTAGAGGTATAATTTTACTTTTTCTTACAAAATGAAGGCATAATTGAAATTAGTAAAGACACAACTAAAATATTACACAAAAATTAAGAATAAGTTAATTTTTCAAAAAAAAAAAAGTGAGTGAAGGCACGTGCCCCTACTCACATTAACCCTGATTATATATATCTATACTCTTAAGGAAAGAAAATTGAAAACTAAAATTAAAAAATAAGCCTAATAAATGAATGCTGCTTACTAGAAGTAGATAAGTGGGTGCTTAAGGTCTGAGTACAGCCAATGGTACACTTGTAGACAGTGTCAACCAGAGATATAACACACTACACCCAATTGTGCAGCTGGTGAATTGGTCTTCAGATTTTTCGGCAATTCCCATGCATTTTCAGCTCACCCTTCGCCGCACCGATAGACTTTCGAGTTTCTCAGAGTCGTGGAGGGAGTTGGAGTTGGAGTTGTTGCCTGCGCAAACAACATCACCACCAATCATGGACTTGGCAATTGCCATTCATTATTCACAATGACTTCAAAATTTAAATTATTCCGAATTCTGTTCCTTCTTCCTACCTTTCTTCTTCTATGTAGTGTTTTATTGGAGGGTTTTTAAAGTAAATGGCCATTTTTTCAAGTGACTCAAGGTTTTTTAAATTAGGAAAATGAATGTTCTTAAAAATGGCTGAACCAATGACGGATTAATTTATAGTTTATTACTAATTTTTAATTTGATGGTCCCTTGTTTATTGACTTGGTAGTCTATCACTGATAAACCGGTATCAATCAATGATTAACCAATGTTAATCAATAATTTATTTATCCATTGATATAGACATTTGTAAATCAAAGATTAGATTAGTAGACTATTAGTATATCTGTGATTGACCATAGTAAAATCTAGCAAAAAAGGGCCTTTTGACTAAAAATAAATAATTAAAAATGTTTTTACTGAAAAGGGATGACCAAAAGAGGGCATCTACCTAATTTTTCATTGAAATTATCGTGTTCAATAGATGAAGTATTGATGCACTAGTTACATTTGTAGTTCAGATGAAGCGTAAGAAGATAAATGGATGTGACATATAACTAGATTAAAAACAAACTTAAACACATCAAGATTGTGAGAGGCGCACCAAAAGAAGATGATGGAAAGTTTTGGGAATTTCTAAAATTTAGAACCTGGTGATGAAGACACCAAATCGATTTTAGAAGAAATATGCTGTGGACAAATGATACTTAAGAGGGGAAAAAAAAAACAAAAAGGAACCTAAATCATAATATTCCCTAAATTCTTGTTTTTGCCCTTAAGGTGACCTACGTGCAAGTTATATGGGCAAAAAATCTGTTTATTTTAACAAAATAATGGATGAAAGGGGCAAAGTGAGAAGTTTTAAAACTTGAGAGGGCAAAATGACGATTTTTAAAGTTTAGAGAACGAAGTAAGGAAGACCCAAAGTTTAGAGGTTATTAGTGTCAATAACCCTAAAACTTTTAAAATTTTTATTATTAGTATGCTGGTCTTCATTTTCCTTTCTTAACTGTGATAGATGTGGATGAAATAGAAAACTACATGACAACTGGGTACAACATTTGTGAAAAGAATTAAGGATGCGTTTGATTGTACCGGCGGAGTGGTAATGGTAATAGGAATGAGAATGAGAATGGTAATAGAATAAAATGGAAAAGAAAGTCGATTCATTTGTTTGGTTATAATTTTAAGAATACTATAGAATGGAATATAAATATTTTCATGTTGACAAAATTTTCCTTATGTTATCATATCAATATTATTAACATAGCATATAAATTGTAATATAATATAATAAAATTATAATTATATAATATATTATATAATTATGATATAGAAATATAAAAATATTATGATAATGGTCAACATATAATACAAAGAATATTATAAAATGCAATAACAATAATATTTTGATCAACGGTAAATATAAAGAATATTATAAAATGTAATTATAATATTATAGTTATATTAATAATTATATTTTTATTGTTATAATATATAAAATATAAAATATAATATCACTTGAAAATAATAATATTTAATTATAATCTAATTACAATATTACAAATGGATTATATTATACAAATATAATATTTTAATAATTATAAATAAATTATAGTTATAATTATGTAATCATTATGTAATTATAAGGTATAATACAATATAATAGATAATAATATTGAAATTATAATATTATATTAATATTTAATTATATTAATAATACATTATATTATGATCATAATATATAATATTGTATACTAGAATAATGTTATATTAATAATATAATTATGGTATCATCAATTATAATATTACAACTATTTTATATTATATTACATTATGTTATATTATAAGGCATAATTACAATATAATATATAATATATTATAATATTATATTATTTATATTGTAATTATTCATATAATTATGATAGTAATAGTTATAATATGGAAAGGTAATTTTGAAAAAAAAAAAAAAAGAGAAGAAAACAACTTAAAATGGCTATTCCTCTCATATGAAGAAGGAATAATGATTCACCTATTTGAAGGAAAAGTCATTTCATTTTGAATAACTATTCCTCTTCCGAAAACCAACCAAACATTAGAACAAAACTTTATTCCTTTCCTTTCCATTCATTTCTCGCCAACCAAACACAACCTAAATTGATTGAGAAATCAAAATTACATGTAAAAAGTACACCAAATAACATGAGACTTTTATGGTAGTAGACAAGTTACTTGAGGAAATGTGTCAATGGGGTTTCCATGAGTATTTAGGCTAGAGGCGTATGTTTTAGCTTCGGAGGAGGAAGATGTTATGTTAACGTGGTCAAGTACGATGTTGGTGCATCCGACAGCGTCGTCGCAGCTCAAATTGATTGCGTTCTCCTTCATCGATGCCCCGTAAACTCCGCTGCATGTGACATCGCTTGCTTTCACCGCAGATGTACTCTTCATGGCCAAAATTTTTTGCGGTCAAGACTCAAAATCAACCATGTAATCATAGCAACCTGTCCAAAAACTGCAAGGTTTTCAATATTTTGACTTGCTAAGTAATAATATGACATCAATCTTTGTACTAAAATAACTTTTTAGTTCCTTTATCTCATTAGAACATGATTGATGATGACAATAGAATTGGTCTACGATGACGGGGCTTTTAGATCGATCTTCTCAAATGATATCATCCTTTAAAATCCGGACCCTCCCTAGAAGACAGCAAATAATCAAATTAATTGAAAATTACAGAGTAGCATTCTTATACTAATGATTAAGAACAAATATACATCAATATAATATATGTGGTGGCAGAACGACAACTACATGAGTGGACTCACTCAAATTTTGGAGATTAATTTTGTACCTTTAAACTTTCTCTGAAAATTATAGTAACACCCCACTTTATTAGAAAAATTCAACTTGTACCCGTACTCAAATTCTAAAATTTAAAATTTTTAACCCTACAAAAATTTCATTTTTAGTAATATCCTACTTTATAAAAAGGGTTCCGAGGTTGAGGTATCAGTATGAAATTTTTCAAAACTAAGGGTACCGAACCCATATTTCGATATAACACGACGTGCTACAATGAAATTTTCTACAAAAAAAAAAAAAAAAAATCTTTTCAAAGCTTACCAAGGTGTTGTCTGTATTGCCATTGCCAGCAGCTTTATAACTCAAAAACATTGACCACATGATTATCGGCAGAAATGCAGTTCACTATTGTTGAATAAAGGATCAATATAAACATAATTTTGTATAAATCCTGCAACAAAGTTAAAAGAGAAGAGCCATCATTCATCCATCCCAAGAGTTGGGTCTAAAGAAAACTCAAGTGGCTATTGATGAGGTAGGAGTAACTGCTTACCATGATTTATATGATTTTTTCACTCACAAACAGATGATCAAAAAGCAAGGGAAATGAAGACAATAAGAAATGAGAAACACGTTTGGAATCTGCAAAATTAGTGGTGCAAAAACAAGGGTTAATAAAACAATTCTCTACTGCCTTCATATGGAAAAATTGATCCAAAATCCTCTTTTTTCCTTTATTGGTTTCTTAGCGTTCTAGAATTCATTTTCTATAGTGATCAATCACAGTATAACTGAATTTAGCCTTTTGGCATTTTTCCTTATTGTAATAAGAGATTAATAGTAGAATATCTCCCATCAAAAAAAGAAAAAGAAATAGAAAACTTGTTCGTTGTCATTCCATTGAAAGCTAGATTCGCATGTCGCAACATCAATTGTTGTGATCGACTATCCCTGATTAAGTAACGTAGGAGAACTTTGTACTATAAAATATGTTTATGCATAGTGTATGTTTCTAATTATTATGATCAAAATCACATCATAATAAAAGAAAAAGGTGACAATTTAGGTTCGGCACTACAACATGCGACTTGAACTCGATCCAAATTGATGACAATAATAATACGAAATTGACTCAATTTATGAACATTTTTAATAAAAATGTATAGACACTCTTTTTTAAAAGATTAATTTTTAACAGATTTAATTTAAAGAAAATGAAAAATATAAAATTTGTGGCTTAAATTTACCAAGTAAAACACAGACAAATGGATTAAATAAGTTAACATTATTTACCTTTATTGTAGTTGTGACAATATGAATTCTAGTGATGTCAACTCAAAACAGATGTAACAAATTTAACTTGTTGGAAAAATATTACTCCACCACTTCTAGGCCAAAACTAATAGAATTTTAAAAAAGAATACAATACATGACCTTATTATTATTATAAAATTAAAATTTAATATAATATTCAGAATATTTTAAAAATATTCTTAATGACATAGTAATTATTTTAATGATATAACATATTATACTATATAGTTACATAGTAATTATTTTAATGACATCATTTTAGGACACTTGTAGAATTTTTACAAAATGGAGTTGTATTTTAACTTAATAAACATAATTGGACCATTTGTTTTATTAACCCTAAAATTTACAATACATCTAATTGCTCAAATAGAGCTTAGCTATTTTTTCATACCATAATTCTAGTGAAGTCGATTGTCTGTTGTCCTCCCTTTGATACATTTTTAGATCAAGCTTTCTGCATCTTTTTGTCTATGCATATGCCATTCCGTTGTGACCAAAAAAAAAAAAAAAAAAAGGGCCCATGAGGGGACGCATCTAACTTTGCTAGTTTAAGTAACCAATAAAAAAATATTCTTAGCATTTTAGAATTCGTTTTCTATGGTAATCTGTCACAGGATGAGCCCATGCATGCATGACGTGGTTGGTAGAACATAATTTGTCTAAAGCCCTCGTATTTTTTTCCTTATTGTAACAGGAGATTAATAGTGGAATATCTCCTATCAAAAAAGAAAAGAAAAAGGTTGAAAACCTATTTATTGTCATTCCTCTGAAAGCTAGATTCGCATGCTGCAACAACAATCTTGCGATCCCTAGCCTCAATATGGTATGTTCATCGGTACTCCGTGTTTTTGAATATTATGATCAAAATCACATCACAAAATAAGGAGGAAGTAGCAAATCACATTCGATTACTCTAATACGACTCAAACTTGATCCAAATTGATGATTTTGTCTCAATTTATTAACATTTTATTAAATATAGACAATCTTTTTTTAAAAAATAATTTTTAACAAATTTAATTTTAACAATATAAACTGATCTAAATTTACAAAGTAAAAGATAAATAAACTAATGTAATTTACATTTCTTGTGAGTTGTGACAATATGAATTTAAGTAACGTCAACTCGAAACCAACATGAAAAATTTGAGTGGTCACAAATACAAGGATGCCACCGCAAGCCAAAAACAATAGAATTTGAATTCGTGTGATAGTTCAAGACAAGATCTCACTTGTATATTATTCTTTCAGGTTATTTATCTTTTTATATCATGTATTTTATATTTATTCAAATAATATACCTTTGGTTTTTTTTATCTCATTGAATTTATACCTTTAGATTATATTTAATATATAAATTTATACCTTTGTCCAATCAATCTTCAATTTCAACCTAAAAATTTGCCCAAAATATCCTCAAATTAAAAAAAAAAAGATAACTTTAAATCTTAAAAAAAACTTTATATTAAGGTTCTTGCCTTAAAAAAATGTTTAAAATACCTTCAAAAATAGATATTTTGTGGGTTTTTATTTTTTTTGAAAGTTTTAATATTTTTATTTTTACTTAAAGATAATTTGGTTATTTTAAAAATTCAAATCATTCGACTTAAAGGTAATATAAAGGTATAAATTTATATATTAAATCTAATATGAAAGTATACATTCGATGCGATTAAAAACTAAAAATATAAAGGGTGTTTAGCTAGTGGTGGGAACCATTTTTACTGTAACATGTGAGAGCTTTACACTATAACAATTTTTTTTCTTTTTATTGTAAGAGTGAGAGCTTTGTACTGTTTATAACTGAATTTGTAGTGAGAACCACCTTTAGCTAGACAAGAGAATAGTTTTTAAACTAACATAAAATAGAATGTATAGAAAGATAAATATCACATTTCTTTCATACCATAATTCTCATAAAGTTAATTCTTTGTTGTCCTCCCTTCATTTTTTGCTGTATATTTTTCCTTCTTGTAATAAGAGACTAATAATAGAATATCTCCTATCAAAAAAAGGGGAAAAAGTAGAAAATCTATTCATTATCACTCCATCGAAAGCCCGATTCGCATGTTGCAACATCAATTCTTGGGATCGCCTAATGCTGACTAAATAAAGTTGGGAAGCATATTATGATAAGAAATACTATCGGTAAAGTACATTTTTAATTATTTTGGTCAAAATCACATAAAAAGGGTGGCAATTTAAGTTGGATGCTACAACTAAAACTCAAACTTGATCCAAATTATCTACAATCTACTGTGCCATTTGTTGCGACAAAAAAGAAAACAAAACAAAAAAGATACTGTAAGAGGGTACGTATCTTTCATTAGTGTCAGTAATCAATAAAAAATATTCCAATGAAAGTACTTACCAATAGTGCAAGATTTTAAACCTTAAATCTAACCAAAATCACATTTTATAAGTTTTTAAACCTTAAATCATATTTTTCTTACACGTAACTAACACAAATAACCACTAATAGGTTACTTTTTTGTACCTACTAAAAAAGTGTTTGGCGTGAAATAATTTATACTATAAACTTAATTATAAACAATATAAAATTCTCATATGTTATAGTAAAAAGAAAAAAATTATTACAATATAAAACTCTTTAATGCTATAAAAAAAATAATTTTAACTAACAACCCCATGCCAAACACCTTATAATAAATCTAAAAGATATTCTTATATGGCGCCTTTTTATAATTAAAACAAAAAAAGCGAATTGAAGATAGAAAGGAAACTTTCTGGCGTTTCCAGAGATACTCTTCCAACCCGGCAATTGCTGCTTTTAATTTCCCACCAAATATATATGTGTATATAAATAAATAAATATATATACATATATATATAGCACATCCACTTCTACGAATTTTCTGATTCATTACTTGAATTTCCACTCAAAACCTAGCCTGAGAAACAACTAAATAAATTTATCAGACTGACGCCAGCTTAGACAAAAAGAAACAAAAATAACTTACGATATAACAGCATCAAAATATCAAATACAACAAGGACACGAGATAAACCCAAGTTTAATCAATCTATAACCAAAGATGAATCAAAGGGAAGATAAAGGATCATCAAAATATTCTAATCCTCTTCTTTAATATATATTCTACATCTGAACCCTTGCCACAAACTAAAAGCTAGCCATCTCCAAAATCCAAAGCCCCTTAATATACTACGCAATAAGTGCACTCTCCCGCGTTGAGAAGAAGTCCTCATATTTGCACTGCAAAAATATAACATTTGATTACTGGTGTGATATTATAATTTAAAACTAAAGTTGACAAGGATGAACTGAAGCTATAAATCCCGCCAAGCATAACACTAATGCAATGCGGTCAGAAACTCACGTTCAAATCACAACCACCCTTACAATTCCATTACAATCAAACAAACAATAATAGGCCGTGAAGAAACATTTTTAAGCTGTTTGGGAAATAAGATGAAACTGGGAGTTCCAATTTAAAACACTACAGCATGTTAGAAAAAAACTGTTGAAATCGTAATTGGAACCGCAAATTAAGGCTGCCCAACAGCCTATTTATCTCTAGTTTTAAGCTCTAGCGTTTAAAAAAACCAACATCACAAGCGAACATTATGAATAGAAGTCTTACTATATGTAGATGTATCAATTTGCTCTGGAAGCTCCTTTATATCAACCTCAAACCTAGACTGAACCTGAAGTAATCAAGTTATAACTTGTATTAATAAGAGCAATGAGATAGAAGAACCAACGTTTTGATTGATTTGAGACAATTAATAACCTGATTAAGAACTTGAGAATCAGATGCTGATGAGACAAATGTAATTGCAAGCCCCTTGGTGCCAAATCTACCGGCTCTGCCCACCTATAAAGAATGCAACACATGGCCAAAAGGAAGAGAAACCGAGATGACACACTGATTAAGATCGAATATCAACTGCACTGCACAGCACATCAATACAAGTGAAAGGTCAGCAAAGCAAATGCAGAAATTAAACCCATACCCTGTGCAGGTAGGTGTCAGCAGAATCTGGCATGTCATAATTGATAACAATGTTAACACGCTCAATGTCAATCCCCCTTCCAACTAAATCTGTTGCTACAAGAATTCTTGAGTGCCCCTCCTTAAAATTCTTGTAACGCTTCAACCTGAGTATGATCATAAAGCTTAATCCATAACGATATTTACATTATCTAGAAAAAAGAGGAATTTGGTTAAGAGTTCTCAAAAGAAATCTAGAAACTGAATTTGCCGATAAAATGATACATTGAAAAGAAAATGTGTCCCGATTGTCTGTGAAAGGAGAAGCAAAACCTAGCGATTGGCCAAATTTGGAGACCATCAACAGGTGTACAAAACGATACAAGTGGCAGATAGATGGACCATAGACATTGCATCCCCATTTCAACCACTAATTAACATGGACCTACTCATCAAATGCAGATCAAACGACCATTTACCTCTCTTCCTGAGACATTCCAGAGTGGATGCAGATAGAGGGAAAGTTACTATCAGCAAGTAGTTTGTTCAACTCAGCAGCCCTGCTGACACTTTTCACAAAAATAACAACTTGGTTGAAATCCAAAGCATCAAGAAGGTCAGTCAACTTGCGGTTTTTCTCTGCTTCCAACAATTTAATGTAGTGCTGGACAAGTCCATGAAGAGTCAACTTGGCCTCATCATCTACATAGATTTCCATAGGCTGAAAAGAATAAACAAGATAGCAAAATAAATCAAAACAATATTCAAAGGCAAAAGAAAATGAAAACAAAAAAATACAAGAAATCATTAAATTTGTAAAATATCCAAAAATATTATTTCTCCTTAACAATATTTTGCATTTCAGAATGCTAAAAATCAACAGATTCACTACATCTGTCAGGACATGCAGTATAAGGCCATAAAATCCTATTTGCATTTAAAAATACTAATAGCTTGCTTGTTTCGAGAACTCTTTGGACTCTTTAGACTCAAATTTGGATTCGAGTATTAATAATCCTTTAAATACGTGTTTGTTTCCCCTAAAATTCGAATCCTTTGAGTATCAACAATTCAAGTTTACAAAATTCTGACTCACGCCTAAACTTTTGATACTTTGATATATCTACTACAGTAAAAACTAAAATTCTCTCCTCTATATTTGAGGAAAAAAATCATAACTTCTTCATCTGTTATTTAATTGATATGATTCTTTTTTCATTATATTCCTAGTGAAAAGAGGAATAAATTAAGATCCATATTGCATATTTTTTAAGATCATTAACATTAAGATTTTATTTAATTTTTTAACAAATTAAAAACTATTTTCACTACTTCTCTAAACACAAATTGTAATTTTATTTTATACTCAGATTAAAACTTAGATACACCTCCAAACGTCAATTCGGATAACAATTCAAATCACTAACTCAAATCCTAATTCAAATCACACTAACTCAAATCAAATCACTAATTCAAATCCATTTACCAAACGGACCCTAAGAATCAACAGATTCATAATTCAAATCCATTTACCAAACGGACCCTAAGAATCAACAGATTCATAATATCTATCAGGACTTGCAGCACAAGACCATAAATAATACTAAACCACCCTAATCTTTGCTTAGACCTTCACTAACATCCTAACAAGAAAGATTACACTTATGTAAGGGGAAAGAAAAAGTTAATTTAACATATAGAGTTATAATGAGAGCATGCTTGAAATTAAAACCGCTAAAAAATATAGCAGACAATATAATTAACATATATAGATTGTCATGTATGAGAACAGGCTGATTTCAAAGATTTAATTTAACAGTCAATCTGGATATTACATCTTGCATAAATTTCTTGCAAACAGGACGAATCTCTTTGCTGAGTGTTGCTGAAAACATCATGACTTGCTTATCATGAGGAGTCATCTTGAAAATCTCCTGCACATCTCTCCTCATATCTGTAAAATAAAGAAGCAAATGGAAAGACAAATAAAGAAAACAGAAGAGGAGAAAAAGATCTGCATTCAGACCGATAAACAGAAGCAAAACTTTGGATTAATGTATTGACACTACAAACAGAATTTGAAAAACATACCAAGTGACTCCAGCATCTTATCGCATTCATCGAGAATAAAATGCCTCACATTCTTTAGTCCAAGATCCTTATCTCTCGCTAGAGCCAATACCCTCCCAGGCGTTCCAACAACAATATGTGGACATTCATTTTTAAGCAAATCCTTGTGAATCTTGATACTGACACCACCATAGAAGACTGCAACCTTTATGTCAGGCAAATACGTACTGAACCTCTCAAATTCGTGACAAATCTGTAGAATAAGATAGACACAAATATCAAGAAACGCATATTCAGTAAGGACATTAAACATTAGACATTAGCATGAATATGCAAATTAGCATTACAAATAAATAGGATCTGTTCTCTGCGATAACATAAAAATCAAAAGGCATACCTGGTAGGCTAATTCTCTCGTGTGGCAGAGAACGAGAGCAGCAACCTGGCCAGCAACTGGTTCTATTTGCTGAAGAGTTGACAGGACAAAGACGGCAGTTTTCCCCATCCCAGATTTCGCTTGACAAATGACATCCATTCCTAAGATAGCTTGAGGGATGCACTCGTGTTGCACTAATGAAGAAAAAATCGTAGCGGACGAAACCTCAGTAAGTATAAATGACCTTCCAGATCCTTTTAATGGAAAGGTTTACCAAACCAGTTTTCTTGCCAGAATCATGAATATGGTAGTAGTGATTACCTGAAAATAATAATAATAATTCAGACGCAATACCAATGCATTTTTAATACAGGGTATACGTAAAATTAAAAGGCTTCACAGAAAATATACAGAGCAACAGAGCAACAACCACCGTAACAAAAGTCAACCCAAAGCCTTGACATCTAAGCATAAACTTCATTTTTTTTTTTTTCTATAGCACCTGACTAATCCTCGAGGGTGTGCATAAACCCTCCTATCCGAACACACTGGTACAAACTAAGAAAGGTGGCCCCAAGGGGAATCGAACCCAAGACATCTAGGCATAAGTATTGCCATGACACCAACCCATATGCTCATAATTCATATCCTCCTCTAGAAAACTATAAATGGAAACAAGCACTAGAAACCAATAAATCATAATAACAGACAATTCAAAACCTACGTTCAGGACAGCAGGAAACTGACTATATCTAGAATCAACCATAGCCCATTAAGAGCCAGTTTCGTCAAGTGTAGATGCCATAAAGTAGAATTTAATGCCATCTCTTATCCATGGTTTAAAAAGGCGTTCGAGGCGTACGCCTCAAGGCGCACCTCAGTTTGAGGCGCTCGATCAACGCTTCAAGGCTTAAGCCTTGAATGGCTTGAATAAGGCTTACGCCTTTTTTCATTGAGGCGTGCACCTTGGGGCAAACACGCCTCAAGGCTTATGAGGCGTGAGCCTCAGATTGGAGGCTATTTTGAATGCCAGTTTTCAAGCCAATCTTTTTTTTCCCTTTTAAAGAAAGTCAACCCAATACCAAAATTAGGCTTCAATCTGATAAAAATATGCAAATAGATTTTTAAACCCTAAGTCTACTATCTTCTTCAACACTTCTTCATCATCTGCCCCCTTCTTCATCATCAACCCTTGCAACTTGCAAGCCCACTCTACTATGAGCAGTGACCAGAGCGACGACCCACTGGCAGCAGCCACCTTCAGATTCTGACCTCCTCAGACCTCACTCCTTAGTTTTTTTTTTTCCTTTCATTTCTACCGTAGGCTGTTTTTTTATTCTTTTTCTTTTTTTCTCACTTATAGCTACTGTAGTAAATGAAATTTTATAGAAGTAGGTGTTATACAAAATTTATAATATTATATAAAATGAAAGTTATATAAAGAGAGCAGTGTGTGATTTTTTATTCATTTAGTTCTATAGTTATTTCACTTTCTCAAAAAGAAAAGTTATCTTGTGTGCTATAAAAGCCGTACAAGTATAACTATGTAAAAAGAGCAGTAGCATATATATTATATTGTATGTGTTTTATGCACTTTTTTATTGTATCTTATGGTTTTGTGATGAACCAAGTGTGTGTTTTATGGCATGTTTATGAATTTTATTCAACTTTCTGAATTTTTTATTTACATTCGAGGCTTACGCCTCAATCCGCCTTAAGGCTTACGCCTCGCCTCAATTAGACAAAACGCCTCGGTTCCCCTTTTTGCCTTTTAAAACCTTGCTCTTATCCAATAACTATGAATACAAGTCGAATCATTTCTAGTCGCATGATCTTCAAAGCAGAAAGATAAATCATAAATGCCACAATTTACACATAAATTCAGCACAAATAGAACATAAAGCCAGACAAGGATTAAAACTTTGCCTTCTGAAGGATGTTCAAATCCCGAATCGACGATGGCCCGCAGAAGCTCTGGCTTCAACAGGAAGTCTCTGAAACCCGAACTGTGGATACCAACATAGCCCCTACACCAACAAAGAAAAAATTTTGTTTAAATAAACACAATTTCAAATTACATCAAATTACTAAAATTAACAACAACTATTACCAAGTATAGACCTATAAAAAGAAGCTTACTTTTTAGCAGAGTCGCTGGAGGGCTTGGCGGAGGCGGAGTTGGGGCCATTTTGGTCTTCCTCTTCGTAGTCGACGAGCTCTTCTTCGTAACCATCGTTGTCTCTGACTTCACCCATCCTAAGAGCACAAAGGCAAAAACAACGATTTCTAGGCTTAGGGTTTTATTTTTCATGGCGAAATGTGATCACCAAAATTTTTTTGAAGCAAAGCAAGTCGAGTATCGCTCACCTGTGAGCGACTACGGACGAAGAGAGAGAGAGGGGGGGCTGGAGATTGAAGCGTTTCCACGAATTTGAGTTTCTCTGAGAAGAACCAAAATAAAAACCTACAAGGGGGGAGGGAGAGAGGATCGGGATAAACCCTCGATCTGGGGTTAAAGAGGAGGGGAAAGGGGGAGAGAGGGGGAGAGAGATTTCTAGGGTTTGGGGGGGGAAGAGGATATGACGCTCATTAAAACGCATAGACGAAAATAACCTTATAACATTATTGATGAAGTGTTATTGGTGTCAGAATCTTAAGGGTATTTCTGAAAAAGAAATTGTTTTCCGTACAGATTTTAGATATCGGGAATCTGTGTGGATAATCTTTTTCGTTTTTATTTTTCTTTAAAACTTTCAAGGTAGAAACTTTTGATTTATTTTATTTTGTATTTTACAGTGTTTTTAAAATAGGTTTTGTTTTTAAAGAAAAAGTTAGAAATGAAAATATTTTTGATGCAGAGCTCCCTTCAAAACTATGAACTCCTTGTTTATTTATTTTTCCTTATAGCCAATAGAGATATGATGCTACTTTGTTTGTATCTAAGAGGGACTAAAGGCTAAGTTTTGTATACCAGCATGAGTATAAATAGCTGAGGTTTTGTCAGACATTAGAAGATTAATGAAGCTTAATTACTCTCAATATTGATTGCCTTGGCTAGGGTTTTATCTCGTTTTTGGGGCTTGGATCTTGTGTCCATTTCCAATTGGTCTCAGCCAGTAAAACAACCACCTATCGCCTCCATCGGAGTGGTATGCGAGCCTTGGTTTCCCGAGGCATGACAAACACTAGTGAGGCTAGCCTTTCTTCATGCTGCAATGATGACAATTGCCTTGAGGCTCTTGGGGTCGCCATGGCCAAGCTTGAGTAGAGGATTGACTCTAAACTCACCTCGTTTTCTGTTGAGCTGCGCCAAGCTCTCGCTCAGTTGGGTGCCGTCGAAACTCAACAATGGCGAGAACCTCTTCAGCAAGGACAATTCTCTGCCTAGGCCCCACCACCAGCTTATGAAGCTCGGCTGCAATAGAACATGGAACTTGAAACTGAGTTTGGGGATTTCGAGATGATTGACACCAACGACTCTCCTCCTCGTTGACTGCTCACTGATATTGACTTTAATGAAGGGCTTGAACCATGGCTCCACCGGGATAACAAGTATGGTAGACAAAGCCAGAATATGCAAGGAGAAAGAAACAATGAATTTAAGCTTAAGATTGACCTCCCCTGTTTTGATGGGCACCTCAATATTGACGATTATTTGGATTGGGAGCATTGAATATACAATTTTTTTAAGTATTGAATGCTTATAAGTTAAAGATGTTCTATTTCATTAAGAACAATGTAAAATGATGTTACTATGTTAAATGATATTGTAAAATGGATAATAATTTCATCTGTTATGTAAATGATTGACATGAACACTCTTAAAAGGCGAGAATATTGAAAACTAAGACTACGTCACTTAACATAAGGTTTAGTAAGCTAGTAAGTCATATAAGTACATTATCACCTGCAATATAATAAAAGCTTGTGCAAAAGTTTTGAAGGATATGTTTTATGATAATTTTTAAGTTTATTTTTACATATTATCTTCTCATGAAAACTTTTGTTGCAATAAAAAGGTTTAACAGATGTTTCAATGATGAAGTATATTTAAAACATATTTATATATATGTATCATATAATTAAAGCGTTATACACCTTATGTTTATGTTTGTTCTTGAAGGTAGACTTGTTATATTTGGTTTGAGATTAGCTATCTCACTCCTCTTATACAACTATGTTTATGTTTACGATACAATGTTTTAATATAGAAGTTTAAATGAAAAGATATATTTTATATAAACGTGAACCTTGTGCACTACTATGATTATGATTACAATATTATATAATGATTTTTATGAAATATTTTATATTGTGAGTTATGAAAGTGTACTTATTAAGCTTACTTAGTTTATATCATGTTGTAGGTAAAGGAAAAATATAGGTTTAATAGGATGAAGGACAAGGACAGGCATGTAAGCAATAAGTGTTGGATTGGAAATTGAGTTGTGTTACGAAAGAAACTTAAACTCAAACAATATTTAGATGATTATATTTCACACTTTTATTTGTTTGAGACCTAGTTCTATTTGTGTGTGTTCTTCTGAACTTATATTTTGTTGAATACAAATTTATGTTTCTAGATTTCAGTTTCTTAATTTATTTTGTAAAAACTACTCTGCACTATTTATTCCATCGTATCTTGTTTTAGTTGGATGTTTTGTTTTATTTTAGTAAACTAACTATTTCTACATGAGATCAGTTAGCAAAACGCCTTTAGTGTTTTGTCAGGCTAATTGAGGAGGAAAAAAATAAATTGATAAGTGGTTATTAAAATAGATGTTTTTCCTAGGATATTGCTTTGAGTGTTTTTGATTGTTTTGAACTTCTTATTAGTAAATATTAAGTGTAATAATAAATAAAATAACTTCTTATTAGTAAATATTAAGTGTAACAATAAATGAAATGATCTATGTGACGTCCATAAAGGCACGTTACAATTGGTTGACCCCCACAAGTGTTAGTAATATTCAAAGCTTCCATGGGTTGGCTACATTTTATCAGTGGTTCATCCGGAATTTCAGCTTCATTATTTCTTCAATCACCTTGCCTTAAACAAGGCTGTTTCAAATGAGGAGAAAAACAAGATCAGAGTTTTGTGCTCATTAAAGAAAAGATAAACTCGACTCTAATTTTAGCCTTGCCAAACTTTGACAAGGCTTTTGAGGTTGAAACCGATGGCTCCATGATTGGGATTGGAGCTATGCTCATTCAAGATAGAAAACCGGTAGAGTTCTTCAGTGAGAAACTTAGTGAAGTACGCCAAAATAGAGCACTTATGAGCAAGAATTATTTGCTATAGTTCGCACCCTCCAACATTGGCAGTACTACCTACTATTGAAGGAATTCGTTCTACATAGTGACCATCAAGCACTTTGGTTCGCCAACTCTTAAAAGTCCGTTAAATGAATGCGTGCTTGCTGGTTTTCATGTCTGTAGTGTTTCTCCTTTCTTACCAAGCATAAGTTGGGGAAAACTAATTAGGTTCGGATACTTTAAGTCGAAGGGTGCACCTATTCACTACTCTAAGAGCCAAGATAATAAGTCTCGAAAGCCTCCATGACCAACATGAGGAGGATGAGGATTTTAGAGAGATATCGTAGCGGTGTTCTAGTGGCAAGCGTGTGGCGGATTACCTTTTTCACCACAGTTTCCTTTTTAAGACCAACCAAATTTTGCACTCCACAATCTTCATTGCTCAAGCTCTTAATCCGCAAACTCCATGCCGGTGGGTTGGCAGCGTATCCCGGGAGAGACCAAAAATTAGAATTGTTAAAAGATTGGCTCTTTTGGCTACATATGTGGAAAGAAATTAGTAACTTTGTCCAATGTTGCACTATATGCCAACGAGCAAAGAATACTACCCAAAGACCAGCCTTTACATGCTCTTGCTAATACTTGAGAACATTTGGGAAGACTTGAGCGTTGACTTCATCATTAACCCTTCGAAGGCCACTCGACATGTGGATTTCATCATGGTGGTTGTCGATCGCTTTTCTAAAATGGCACTATTTATGGTTTGCAAGAAGACCACTAATGCAAGCAATGTGGTCCGGTTGTTCTTTAATAAGATTGTTTGCCTCCTTGGTGTTCCCCAAACTATCACTTTGGATAAAGACATCAAGTTTGTTAGCCATTTTTGGTGCGAACTTTAGAAGCGATTCGACACCTCTATCTAGTTTAGTAGCACCACCCATCCACAAACCGATGGGCAAATCAAGGCAGTGAATTGCACCTTGGGTCTGATGTTTTGCCTCTAATCACCCTAAACAATGGGACTTTGCCTCGGCCCAAACTGAGTTTACATTCAACAGTGTCGAAAATCACTCCATTAGGAAAAGTCCCTTTACTGTTGTCTATACCAAGCTCCCCAAGTTCATAGTTGATTTGCTTCAGCTCCCAAAATTCAAGAGCAAGACTGCAGCTGACCTTGCAAACTTCATGCATGCACTCACCGCAAGGTCAAGGAGAAATTGGAGCGCTCCACAGCCAAGTACAAAGCAGCCATTGATGCGCACCGTCAGGAAAAGTTGTTCTCAAAAGGAGATTTGATGATAGTCTACCTCAGGAGAAGCCGAATGCCTACTGAAATGTTTCACAAGCTTCAATACAAGAATTTCGGCCCTTATCAAGTTCTCTAGAAGATCACCGACAATGCCTATATCATTGATCTTCCCCCAGATTTGCAAATGTCTAACACTTTCAACATCTCCAATCTGTTCACATATTTTCCCCCTAATGCTGCTGCAACTGAGCTTTTGGAGAACTCAAAGTTGAATTCTTTCATGGAGGAGGACGCTGATGTAGAGCTCCCTTCAAAACCATGAATTACTTGTCGTCTTTCTTTTATGCTTTATGTCATGTCGTTTATTTAATTTTCCCTAAAGCCAAGAAGATATGTGAGGCTACTTTGTCCGCATCTAACAGGGACAAAACGCTAAGTTTTGCATGCCAGCTATGAGTATAAATAACTGAGGTTTTGTCAGAGATTAGAAGATTAATGAAGCTTAATTACTCTCAATATTAATCGCCTTGGTTAGGGTTTTATCCTATTTTTAGGGCTTGGATCTCGTGTCCATATCTAATTGGTCCCAGCTGGTAAAACAATTAGTTGCCGCCTCCATCAATTTTGGGACTACTTTTGCAATTGAGTTTTGCTGTATATAATGGTTTGTTTTTAGAAACACTTCTTTTTTATTAAAAAAATAATAAACAAACCAAATTTAGTTTTAAAACATTGATTATCAATTTAATAGTGATTAATGATATCAATTAATAATACTAATTAAAACACCCAAGGTAATGTTTTATCAGACAAAGCACCCAAAGGCAAAATGTCACTCCCCTCCCCCAACGACCCCCCGACGCCATCCTCTCCTCTTCCCCGGTAACGGCAAGCCTGTCGCCCCCATCGCACTGAGCAGTCTAGCCTCACCCGTCGCCCACCCAGATCGGGGCGAGAGAGAGATCGGGATGGTGGCCTGTGGGCTTTGGTTTCGCAAAGGCCTGTAAGCTTCGGTTCGTGATGGTGGCTGCATCGCACAACTTACGGCGGTGGCGGCAGGTCGTTAGGATAACAGCGATTAGGGCGACAAGGGTCGTTGGTCGGAGAGGCAATGAGTAGGGCGACGAGGGTCACTGGTCGTTGGTCGGAGAGAAAGATCAAGGAGGTGAAAAAGAGTGACGGCTGAGTTCACCTGTCATGGGCTGGAACCAAATTGGGTTCATTAGCGTGGGCTAGGTTCAGTGGCTATTGGTTGGTACGTCAGTGGGTTTGTAGTGGGCTAGTCGTTAGAGGAAGAAAAATCGAGGGAGGAAGTAAGAGAGAGAAAGAAATGAAAATTATAACAACTTTTATTTTCAACTTTTGTTCAAATTTTTGAGAAATTTCAAAAATGTTATTGTTTTGTGTTGGTAAAAAATGGAACCAAGCAAGTTTCTATTTTCATTTTTGTTTTTTATGTTTCTAAAAATGGAAAAAGAAAACCAAACGGGTAGTGTTCACATTCGATATTTGCATCGTAGAATACAATAAAAAACTGCTCAATCGCCTATCAAATTGATTTAATAACTAAGAGCAAGTAATTCCTAACCTATTGGTAGCCCAAAAAAAAAGAAACACAACTTCTACCACAAAAGTTTCGTGGCGTTGGCACTTAAGAAGTGCCTTTTTCTTAAAAGGAAGAGAAAATTTTTATTTAAATGATACTTTATTTTGCCTTTAAATGTTTGCTTGTTGTTGTCATTAGTATAGCTAGAACCTCAAACAATTATATCATATCCTTTGTCATCTTAAAATTTAAAAGCATCATGTCATTGTGGATTAATCTTTTTAAGGGTCCGTTTGGTAAAGATATTTGAATTAGTGATTTGATTTGAGTTAGTGTGTTTTAAATTAGGATTTGAGTTAGTGATTTGAATTGTTATCTGAATTTACGTTTGAATGTGCATTTAAGTTTTAATTTGAGTATTGAATAAAATTGAAATTTACGTTTATAGAAGTAATGAAAGTAGTTTTTGATTTATCAACAAATCTAATAAAATCTTAATAATAATGATCCTAAAAAAATGCAATATAGATCTTAATTTATTTCTTTCTTCACTAGAAACACAATGAAAAAAGAATCATCTCAATTGGATAACAAATGAAGAAGTTATGATTTTTTTTCTCAAATATGGGAGAGAGAATTTTATTTTTTACTGTAACAGAGATATCAAAGTATCAAAAATTTAAGATAAAGTTATTTTCATATGCTTTTTTGAAGTAAAATTTTTAAAAACATTCTCAATATAATTTTTAAATTTTTTTTATTTTTTAAAATAAAAATATTTTTATCTATTTTAAAAACAATATTAAACGACCTACTGGCATTCTCTGATTCGTATATGACGTCGCACCGTAAATCTAAAACATTCCGTCGTTCCTGTATGAAGTCATTTTTTGTGACCATATGTCGTTTACGTTAAGTTCTCCATCGTTTAAATGCATAATGTCGTTTTTTAACCTCATCTCGCCTCAACCACCGTAATTGACTTTCCTTTGGTTTTTTTTTTTTTTTTTTTCTTATAATAATAAATATCACTATAACTCCTTAACAAAGAAGCGACCATAAAAGTCCTTACCCTTTGTCCCATAAAGAGTGAGTAGGTGGGAAAGGAGGTCAAAAGTAATAATAACATATGTTTAAAAAAATAGTTGAAATTAATTAATTAAAATCAAAACATTATAAGGTCAAAGTTTTTTGTTGTACTATACTTTTATTTTATAATGTACAATAAAAGTTGAAAAGTTGTTGTCAAAGAAGGTAATAGACAGCAATTGAAACAACATATCATCAATTTTTATTTACTCTCATTTACTCGAATTTTATCTTCATCATCAAAGGAGCTTCTACGTAAATAATGCCAACAACATCATACATACATAAATACATACATACGATAAACGGATCCAAAAACGACATTAACAGAACAGACTCAGAGACACCAAGATGTCACGTTCCAATTCACATGGAGGAAGTCAAACCCCCATAACAGTAGTTAAAGCCGTACCAAATGGCGTTAGGAATGAAGACATTAAAGTCGAACTTGACGGCCCTGGTGTAGGAACCGTACACCTTCACCGTCTCCGGTTTCCATCCATCGCGTCCGGTTCTGTAGAGGTACAACAAACAGACCTGGCCGGTGCACGGCCCCGTTATGTGGAACGTGTCCGCCGAGCACCTCTCGAAGGTTCTAGAACGTGGATCGTCCAGCCTCTTCGCGTACACCTGCATCTCACCATCACAATTCGACAGATTTTTTTTTTTTATCTTTTTATTTTTAATTTTAAATTCGATTTCGTAATTACCAAATTAGCGAGTTGATTAGTGTTAAAACTGACCTGAATTCCGTAAGCATCGCCGAAGTAAAGGCCGATTTGATCTCGCGTGTATTTCGGCGAAGAACAGCTTGTCTTGATTGTTACTGTGTAAGAACAGGACCTTTTGTTCTGGAAAAACACATGAAATTCGTAATTTTAGAAACGATTTGAAATAATAATAATAATAATAATTTGTTAATCCTTGAAATTGGTACCTGGGAAGTGTTGTTGGGGTTGACGGAGCTGATAAGAGGGTGGGAGTGCGGGAGACTGGAGGCCGATTGAGAGACTGAGAAGGAGAAGACCAACGCAAGAGAGGTAAGTGTGACTGCGTTTATGATTCTCGCCATGTTCTGGTTTCCGGAGATTAGACAAGGCTTAGACAAGCCTCTTTAGCTCTCAACGCAGAAGTCTTTTTCTAACTTTTTATAAGGCAGAAAAAAGGATTTGAGGACAGATGGACAGGTGGTTCTATAAGGGAAAGCTGGCTTTTAGTTTTTTATTATTTTTTTGTCAATTAAATGCTGGCATATTTATTTATGGGAGGACTCTCAATTTCGAGGCTTCTTGCCCATTTACTTTGCATGTAAGGTAAAGAAAGAAAATAGATTTGTAATTTCTTTTTGCATTCAATTGTGATTTTTATTTCAATTCAATGATGCACTTATTTTCAAAATCAGTTACGAAAATTTAATGGACCTTTGAAAATAGTGGACCTTAATATTTTGCTGATTAAAAGTTAATGTCATTATTTAATAAAGTGTTTAGCAGAAAATAGTCTGGACCACTTTCTCATTATAAATAGTGTAAAGCTTTTATATGTTACAGTAACAATAAAAAAATCACTACAGTGTAAAGCTCTCACATGCTACAGTAAAAACAGTTCTAACCACTCTACCAAACACCCTATAAATGTGTAATAGGATAATTCAGTAATTTTTTTGAAAATAGTTGTTGATGCTTATAGGTAGGTGGTGGCGGATCAACACCACCTGTGGCTACGCACGGTGTTCGAACGGGTCTTTCCTGTTCAGAGGTACCTGAAACAAGAGGAGGGACGCTTCGGAGGTAAAAGGGGGACACCGATGTGATGCCGGACAAGGGCTCTTTGACGCTCAAGGCAGGTGCTGTTCGACATAGTACAAGAGCTAGTTAGTTAGGAAGGAGCACGTTGGCCTCGAGCTACAATAAATTCGTTCTATTTATAAGCTACCACTTAAATCAGGTGTTAGGTGGGTTTCACCTATAACCCGTGTGTCATATCAAGGCCTGTCAAGGGGTAGGTGACAAGTATCATAGCCTCCACTAGCATATCAACCTCCATCTGACGGCAGAAATGCGACCATTTGTTGGCTTTCTGTGGAGAGTAGCTGTTTGCTTTGTAGGCTCTGATAACCTGACCCGAGCACACGTCATCCCCGAGGAGGCAAAAGCTTGCATTGCGGCCAAAAGAGGCCCTATAGAGCACGTTGGGGGGATGAGCCGAGGTCTAGGGGTCAAGATTGCCTTCCTGGTGACATCTGTTGAGTACAATCACCAAGCCGCCAAGGACATGTTCCTCGAGGACCGCGCTGAATACACCTCAACAATAGTTGACCTTAATATTTCGCACATTAAAAGTTAATATCATTATTTAAACATGTAAAAGGATAATTTAGTATTTATATTGATTAAATTTTTATTTGCAATTTTTTTTTAACTTATAACATGTGAGGATTCTATAAAAAACACTGGCTTTTTTGGTTAAGTAAATTGCTAGCATAAAAATTTATGATAGTATTCTAGACTTCTCGCCGGTTTACTTTGCACGTAAGAAAAAGGAAAGCAAAAAAAAAAAAAAAAGATTTTGTAATTTCCTTTCATATTCAATTGTAATTTTTTTAATTTCAATTGAATGATGTACTTATTTTCAAAATTAGTTATGAAAATTTAATGGACCTTTTTTTTGAGAAAATTATATATTATGCCATACTTTTAAAAGTTGTGTTTATTAATACCATATTTAGAAAAGTTTATGCTATATTATCATTCATATTGCATATTAAATTATGCCAAAAATGAATATTTGTAATATTTATAAAAAAATAAATCTTAAAAAATATTATTTATGAAAAATCCTCTTTTTTTTTTTTGAAAATAGTGGACCTTAATATTCCACACATTATAAGTTAAAGATTTATTATTATTTAATTGTGTAAAAGGATAATTTAGTAATTACATTGTTCAAATTCTTATTCACAATTTTTAAGGTGTTTGGGAGGGTGGTTCAAACCAATATTGTAGCATGTAAGAGTTTTACATTATAGCCGTTTCGTTTTTTTTTTTTTTTGCTTTATATTATAAATGATTTGAACTAGTGAGTTCGAAATATTGTGCCAAATGTCTATTTAGTATATTCTTATAAATTTTGATTGGTTCTTATTATATGATCATCCAATAAACAAGTAAATCCTTGAAAAAAATAAACAAACAAGCAAACATTAAAATAATAATCAATAATCTTTGTTTTTATTGCTTTTTTTCTTTTTTAATATTTTTCATAGGTTTAGTAAGCAGCCCTCTAGTTCCTATTATTTATATAGTTAAAAAGCATGCCCTTTGTGTGTAAATATTAAACATGTTAAAAAAAAGGGTAAGAAATTCGTATGGAAAAGGACAAAAATATGAAAAATAAATAAACATGTATGAAACAAGAACAAGAACGGGAAAAAAAATGAGAGAAAGGAGAGAAGAAAAAATTGAAAAAAAAAATAATTTTTTTACAAGGCACAAGAAACATTTCAATATTGCACCAGGAAGCATTGGAAGAAACTCATTCTCTTTATTATATGTTAAAGGTTATTAGTGGACCAACTCATTAGAGGAGTCCCAACAATAGACTAGAACCACCAATGGATTGAGTAGTTAAATGCATCATGGTTTTTGTGTGTCTATAATATTCTAATTTTGAATATAATATCATTTAAAAAAAAACTTATTAGAGGAGTTCAATGGCTTTTAACGTAGTAGAAAGTTGGAAGAGAAAAACGTAGCACAAAAAAAGTACAAATTTGAAGTTGTCTAACTTATAAATGTTTGAGAAGTATAATTAGAATTGAAACTCAAAAAAACTGTAGCATATGAGAGCTTTACAATATATTTTTTTAAATCACTGTAGCATATAAGAGCTTTATAGTATAACAACTAAAAATTTTGGTTAGAACTAATTTTGTCAGACACTCCTTTAATAGCTATCTTATGATGTTCTCATATGATTTTCTTGTTTGTCAACCTTGCTTACGAAACAAGAATGCATGTATGAATGAAGCACGGTATACACGATGAATCACATGCTTATATCACATCAGCATATAATCTTTGTCAAATAATTTTTAAAGCAAAACTTTTCTCCTCTTTCCTTCATTGGGGCGCTCCTCTTTTGTGAGCTTATCCAAGAATGCCACTAAAATCTGACCCCACAAGAAGAGAGAAAGCAAGATTTTTTCCTCTTTTTTTTTTTGAAAAGGAGAAAGCAAGATTAATTAAGCTGACCCCCAAACCAAAAGAAAGTCAACAAACCATTAGGAGTTTTCCACCAAACACGAGCAAAAGAGAAAGAAATACTTGGGGACTATTTCCACGTCGTTTCAAGTTATACAAAAATACCTTTTCTTACTTTTTTTTTTTTTTTTGCAAAGGATAAAAAGAACGGTAGAAGAGGTAAACTATACAATTCACAGATCAATAAGCAATCCAGAAATCCAACCATTAAGTGTAGTATTTGCAGGTCTTGGAGGAGAGAATGGCATCCGGTGTGCAATCACTTATCCTGGGGCAAACCCCACAAGAAATGGAAGCCATAGCCCCAATCCTCGGGTCGCCTCGACTTCCCTTGTTTGCACATTTGTAGCAAACTTTCCCCACCATGCCATTGCTCTTGACCTCCACAATCTCATTGTCCAAAACCAAAGCTCCCACATTATCCTCAACTTGCGTAATTTTGTACTCAACATCAGAATTCCCAATATTCTTTTGTGCTTCAAAGATTCCCTCCAATGTAGCAACCCTCTTGCTGATAAATCAACTTGAGACATTGGTGTTTTGTAGTGTTTATGAGCTTGCGGTTCAGCTTCCCCTCCTCATCATACCAAGCCCTGCCCGTGATTTCTGGAGAGCGCTTGAACTCGGTAGCCATGTAGTGTTTTCTCCTCTTGTTTTGGATATTCACAACCTCTTTTATCAGCCGTTTGGCTTGAAGGGATTTGAGACATTTGTAAGCCAAATTGTCAGGGAGCTTCGCTTCACGCTTCATGTCTCGAGTCCAGATTCCCATGCCTTGCTTTTTTCTGATCACATTGTAAATGATGCGCTCTTGTTCCGTCAGCGAACCCAATGGTGAGCTAGAATTGGGCTGCTTTCGCTTGAGAGATGAAGGCCCCTGCAACCGGCTCATTCCTGTTCAGGAAAAAATAGTTACAGAGAATGTGGTAACATGTACATTAAACACCCATTGGAACCTAATTCTTTCTAGATGATGAAATCGGAAATCGAACATCTTAATTGGAATTTGCATACAAGGAACATAAAGATCTTTGATTGAAACCTGTGGCCACAAAAAAGCATTGAAGCCAAACTTTTTCCTCATCGAAGCAAACAGAAGTTACAAAACTGTTTGGCGCACCATCAATATTTCTATCTTATGTTAGACAGCACCAGGGACCATTTACGTCTTTACATCTATCAGAAAGCGTTTACGAGTTTAAAAAAGCTCTTTACAACATGTACAAAAAAGATCATCTCAAAGAGGAAAGTGAATATGTGATCAGCCAAAATTTACGTAGTAGAATCATGTTTTACCCAATTTCGCAACTCGATGAATTAATTTCACTAAACAACGCAAGCATGAAAGAATATTACAAGAAAAAAAAAATCACAGGGCGTATCAAAACGGTGAAAAATCAATGAACTATATACTGCATGCGATTTTGTTTAGACCAAAAAAAAGAACAATCGAAAAATCCAACATGAACAACAACTAAAAAATATAAGAGCAACAATGAATTATTCTTACCTCAAAAAGCTCTCGTCTCCTTACACGACGGAATTCCGGTAATGGGAATCAGAGAACTCCCACCAAACTTCAAAGGCGACGGCCGCCTGAGTGTGAGAAAGAGACTTGTAAGAGTGAGATGATTTTTCTTTAGGGCGAAAATTATTAGGCTCGGGAATTTATGTGCCGTTTCTTATTGTTTTTAAAATAGATAAAAATATTTTTGTTTTAAAAAATATATATTTTTTAAGAATTGTATTGAGAGTGTTTTTAAAATTTTTTACCTAAAAAACGTACGAAAACATTTTCAAAAATTCTGAAAAAGAAACCAAACGAAGCCACATTTCTCCTTTTTTTTTTTTTGGCTTTTTTAACCAGTGCCTCAAAACTTATGGCTTTTGATAATTACACTTTGAACTTACAATTTTTTTTGCAAATCACCCATCAGTAATTATATGTTTTTTTTGACAAAAAAATAAACATATGATTTTTACATGGGTTGTTAATCATTGACATGAATGATTGGTTTTTTTTTATGTTAACTCAAATTTAGTGTGATTAAGATTTGTAATTAAGTTTTACCAAAATAAAAAGTTTTCAATTAACTTTATTTTAAATATTAATTTGAATTAACATTCATAAGAAAAAACTTGTTATGCTCTTAAGTAACAACACATGAAAATTTTATGTCAATGTTTGTCAAATAAGTAACACAATTATCAATATGGTGATTTGCAACATATTTGTAAATTTAAAGGTAGATTCTAATATTAAAAGTTCAAGAAGTAAATTGCCTGAAGCTATAAGTTCAAGGGACATTTGTGCAAAAATCCTTTTTTCCTTTTATTTTGGTAAATTGCCCTCATGCACCATAAACTTATCATTATTTGCATGTCAAAT
Source organism: Artocarpus hirsutus (assembly GCA_946598075.1). Taxonomy (NCBI): domain Eukaryota; kingdom Viridiplantae; phylum Streptophyta; class Magnoliopsida; order Rosales; family Moraceae; genus Artocarpus; species Artocarpus hirsutus. Next base: position 28,509 of record CAMOHE010055066.1, read on the forward strand.
CTTAAATTTTTAATTTTAACATTTAGGATCCTATGAACTTCACAATATTCGATAATTCAATCCAAAGCTTCTTGTCCTCTTCATAATAACACGGGTAGGCTTTCATGACACCGACTTCTTCTCTACCCTTTTCTAACTTGGGTTGCTTGATACGAGATTCAGGTAGCCTAAAGCCTTTCCATTTGCCCTGTAAGGCAACAATTACGGCTGAAAAACATACAGGAGATTCAACAACCTCTCAGTCAGATTCGAACCCAGATAAAGATGACAATCAATAGCGGCCGTCAATTAAAAGATAACAGTTAAGGTCAAAAGTGCCAAAATTTCAAAAAGCTTAGGGTCCAACTTATCAGCCAACAAAAATTTTAGGGTACATTTGTGTCCAAATCTTCGCCAATGACCTGAAAAAAAAGAGAGGCCAATTGATATAATGCTCATAATTTGGAAGCATATATAAAATTTGCGTGATTAATGGATAAATTTGGGCATAAAAAGTGTTTTAAATGATTTAATACAGCTGAGAGGGTGAATTGATTTCTTCAATAGGGAGAAATCTGACATTAGAAATTAAACCTAAGTCTACAAAGTAATTTTTTTTTATAAAAGAAAAAAAGAGTTAATTGCATTGATGCATGCTGAACTTTCAGTGTTTATCAACTTAGACTCTAAATTTTTAATTTTGACAAATAACATCTTAAATTTAAAAATGTAATCCAATAGCTGATGGAGGTCAATTGATAGACAAAAATTACCAAATATTTTTTGCACAAATGCACCCTAAACTTATAGTTGAGTATCCAAAATACCAAAATTAAAAAAGTTCAGGTATTACTAGTCAGCATGACATGAAAGGGATGTGTGAGACAATAAAACTTTGACCATTTCCTTTGGGTGCTAAAACTAACCATCGCCTTGAAACACAAATTATGCAATAACAATATATTGTCTACGAACTCTTTTTAAGTTCGAAACATATACAAAGAAATTGAGGTCAATCTCCTCTATCCATGAAAGCCAAAGCAATCTCTTCAGTTTTTGAAAACGTTGTAGCCACTGTAAAATCCTTGAAAGATAATCTGATGTATTAACGTCCTGTCGCAACCAAGTGCCGTCCAAAACCAGACTAGACCACAGCCATGTCCTCCAGCAGGTTGACAAATAAAGAGAGGCTTGTTTCATTCAGAACTCCGATGGAGGTTTTAACCTTATCAGTCTTTTGATTCTATCTTTCTCTGTATTCTCCAGAACTCCCTTCAAACAGAAATGAGAACGTCAAGCACAGCATGAAACACGTAAACAAAAGGAAATATTAAGATCTTTCAACATTATGCCGGAGTCGGAGAAACCGCATAAGATGGGGTACATTACTTCCTGTTAGAGCAGCTCGTCTTGTTACTTTGTTAGAAACTACTCATAATGGATCTTTTTGGTGATCGTATGAACAAATCCCAATCGCTCCGTTTGTATAATAAAAACTGGTGTCACAAAAACACCAGCATAATTTATGAGCATATTTACTCCCAAGCCTATGAAATAAAACCCAAGACGTGTGGATCTTACCTAGTATGGACAGACATGGTTTCATGCAGATTTGAAGGCTTCCTAAGGTCTTGATAAAAATCAATGGCATGTATTTGAAGAAAAATACGATGATTGGTACAATAAGATATAGGTTGGATCACCAGAAGATCTTTGCAAACAATGCTTTCCATTTCTTGTAGATTTATTAATTATACAGCACCTCACCTCCCAAACAATTTCATCCAAACACAAGCAAATCTTTCCATATTTGTCCAGAAAAAGGCGCTCGCTAGGAGGTTTCCCACAAACATCCTTCACAGCTGATGTAATTACAAAGATAACTTCTGACACTGCAAAGAAACCATCGAAAGTAAAATGTTAACAAGACGAGCAAACAATATCAAGCAAAATGAAGATCAGACATCAACAATCAAATTGCAACAGCTCCCCTTTACTTTGTACCATCATTAAACTATTTTGGTCAATGGCATAGCACCCCTTTTTCTATCAGCTAGGTTAAAAAAAGAAAAGGCAAGCTAAATTCCCATTAAAGCAAATTATCACTCTGTTAGGAGGGCCTCCCTGCTGTAATAGATGACAAGCTTGAATCATAAAACAAATCAGAAAATTAATCTTCATGTCATAATGATGAGAGCATCAAATCTTAACATATCCAACTTATATAGACTGTAGTCAAAACTTCAACTTAACATGACTTGACAATCTAACTCTAACATCAACATTTCAAGTAATTTCTTCCCATCTTTTTGTGCGACATATGCGTATGATGTGTATCGTATTTTATTCCCCATAAAGAATGTAATATACTCACATGCAAGTTCATCATACTCATCCTTGCCCACGACAAAGATGCTAACATCACCAAGCACTGTGTAAACAACATACACCGACCTGATAAAGAAAAATCATTAGGTCTCTTGAATTCAAATTTCAAGCTATGAAATTCTTACCTAATAAAATTTAGAGTAGAAAAACATGGAACACCATACATTGCAAAGAACAAGAACATGATACTTAACATTCACACACACAGATTCCTGTATACTTTCTCCAAAAACCATTATAAGTTGACAAGAAAACTTTAGCACCAAATCAGTCTCACCAATATTTCTGCAACGATGCACATAGTTTTCGCATGGTTCAAATTGAACAACAATGTGAATTGCCCAAGAAAATACAATAATCCTAGGTTGTTTCACACTGGAAGTTGTCTTTGTTAAGTCCAACTTGCACCTGTTATGCGCACTTACAATCACTTTTCCAGATCTAATGTTCTAACGCAAACTCGAACATAAACCACTGCAACTGTTATGTCCAGTTCGGATAACAATAAGGATATATTGTTTTAGGGACAAAGAAGCCAATAAAAGACATTATTCTTGCCACTGGACTATAAGTATATCAAACCAAAGGCAAGATGCACAAGCTTTGCGATTTGGAAATGATTCGCTACCAATGAAAACGTAAATAAATATCCATACTTGTGGCAAGCAACCAGGAGCTCTTCATTCTTTACACCCTTGAGATTATCCGCCCCCAGTTTGACAAGGAAGGATCGCCAATGCAGCCGTTCCTCAGCAGGAACTCCATTAAAACTGAAATGCAATATCAACAAATAAAACAGCACTTTGGTAATATCATTAACCAGACAATAAAAGCAACTAAAACCAGCCTTTGATTTTTATATAACTCATGCAATAAGAAAATCTCTATATTCAGCAACTGTTGTCACTCCACATCTTTCGCAACTTAGAAAAGCCCATCAACGGCAATAGATTGTTGCACGGATTTCAGCATTTCTTTAGCTCAAACTCAGATCAGTCTCAGGTTAGATTTTCTAAAAGCAATTCTAATTACTTTGAGAAATCATAAAATTCATTTCTAATGTCAAATTCAAAATTGTCAGTCTTAAAAGTTTAAATCAACAACTGAAAACCCAAATCTGGAGCAAATCAACAATACTTCAGAAACATACATATAACAGACCCATATATGAAATCGTCCAAGATAAATTTTGCCCCAATTCAAATCCAACGACCCAAAAAAAAAAGCAAAAAAAAAAAAGACAGAATGCGATTCCGAAGAGGCATAAAAAATAGAACTTGTATAATTGAACTTCACAAAAAGATGGATCAAAATGAAACGTGTTGGCGTCATCGCGAAAGAATAAAGATCTAAGCATACCGTTCAACGAGGATGTTGCCTTCTGAATTGGCGAACAATACTGCCAGAATCATAGTTTTCGTAGTCGTTTTCTAATCTCTCTGAAACTGAAACTCTCTCCTCTCTCTCTTTCTTTAATGGGAGAGCGAATTCTTTGTTCTTCGTCGAGTCTTCCCCCTCTCTCTCTCTCTCTCCCCCTCCTTCCTCTCCCTCTTTCTTTAATGAAACCAAGTGATTCTTTTTCGTTGAATTACCAGAATGTCCTGCGAAAAGTTTATTGCATTTTGGGTTCCGCAATCCTCTGACCGGGCAGGGATGTCAACTCAAAATATCGATTGAATTTTGTGCTTCTTATTACAAAAATACCCTTCCATTCCCCGTGTTTTCAAGATCAAATACAAAGGCTTTTTAAATATACTATTTCCTAAAACCAGATTGAAAACTTGTTTGGTTATGTTTTGAGTCAACAACAATTCCAAAAACATTTCGCAAAAATCTCAAACTTCGCTTGCAAGATGAGAACAGATTTTTATCTTTTTCATTTTCTCTCTTCCATTTTTTCTATTCTCTCTCTTGATAAAAAATTGCTTGAGTCTCCTTGAGTCCTTTGAGCTCTCTGTATTTCCAGAGCCAGCGAACCCAGCGTCCCCTACGCAGCCACCCTCCGACCCAGCACCGGCACCCAGAGCCCCCTGCCCAACGACCCCTCAACCCCAGCACTAGCGAACCTAGTGCCCCCGCCTACGACCCCTCGACCCCAGCGCCCCCTGCCCGCGAACCTCCAATCCCAGCACCGGCGAACTCTACCCCCCTACGACACCTCCACCCCAGCACCCTCTCCAGCTTTCCCCCGAGCCCTGGCTGTGTTGGATCTATGTTGAAGCCCGCAATGGCCTGGATTGTACTGTTTCTCAAGCCAATTTTCGTAAAAGGAAATCACATCGGACGTGATAGTTAACCTGGCAACGTGGTGGCTGCAGAGGGATGCACAGAGTGAGGAGAAAGAGAGCAATGAGAGGGAAGAGAGGAGAGAGAAAGAAATGTGGTGTCTTTACATTAATATTTTTTATTAAAAACACTTTTGTTTTAAAAAACACGGCAAAATACACAACCAAACATAATTTTAGAAATAATTCTAACATCACTCTCAAAAGAGTTTTCTTTCTCAATTATTTAAAAACAAAAATCAAAATAAAAACGCTAATACCTCTTGAAAAATTATCCTCCATAATTTTTACTAAATACAATTTAAAACATTGTTAAACCAAAATACTAGATAAAATCAATTTTAAAAAGTTAAAAACTCTCAAAATAATTAAATTATTTGCTTGATTAAAAAATTATTTGAACATTTTAAATTACCTTTTCTTTCATTTTGAAGTCAAGTTGTTGTCGAAATTTTAAATACCCAAGTGTATGTAATTGCTTCAAATAATTAAGTAATGAGTACAGATATCGCTCAAGACTATGTTAATTTTTGTTAATCACCGAAAATGTCCTAACTCTAAGATTGTTTGAACAATAAAAATCAAAATTTTAAAAATTAAAGAAAATAAAATTTAACAAGAGAATTTAAACAAAATAAAAAAACCTAAAAAATGTTAGGAATTGTGATTTCACTAAAATTAATCCGATCCTATTCAATTAAATACATTATTGTGATTCCCTCAAATTACGTTGATGCTCGAATTCTTTAGTATTTAGTACTCTCTCTCGAGTTATACCAAAAATGCTTAAGCATAGAAACATGCTATATCTCTATGTGAATTAATTATGCTTAAGTTTATTATGATATGTGATAATTTTTATTGTGACCATACAAACCATGTGAGTATATCTCTATTTTATATTTAGTAATTTATTATATTTTACACATGATCCTAAATCACAAATTTCCTCTCGGTTTCATTATGATTTATTTAATCATCTAACTAGTGACCACCTAATTAAAAGCATTAAAAATGGTATAAATACTCAACATAATTATGAGGTTCACAATAATATAATTTAACTAAATAAAATGTTCATAGACCTAGCTACATCACAATCTTAACAAAAATAAAACTAAAACATAATAAAAGCACACCACATAAATATTGACATTGAAAGATAAAAATATCACAAAAAGAGAGTTTAGAGATGATACAAAGTTTTAGACAGTTTAGGCAGGCCCATCTTCTGCATACAATACTCTCTAACTCTCAGAACTCTCAAAAGAAAATATATTTTTTATTTTTCTTTTTTCTCTTTTTTCCTCTTTTTTTTTTTTTTTTTCTTCCTTCGGAGCATTGCTCCTGTAGATGAGCTAAGTGTAGCTCTTATCACTGAAGAGCTTAGGAAGCTCTGGATGGTTTAAAGAGTCTTGTATTCACGGCTTATATAGCTTTGAAAAGGCAAAAGTATTGAAAAAAAATAAGCATAACAAAATGCTTGTAAAGAAAGCATCAATTATAACATATATAAATAATAGTTCTTCGGAATTTTGAGTCGGGATTTCACAAATTTTGTTGAAAGTTGATTCATGTTGAGATGGAATCGATTGAAGTGTATCAAAATAGATGTGATCCAGCGCATCTCGGCGAATGGCAAGACAAAAACAACAGCTTTCTTTATGTGTGTTTTGGTCCCCAACTTTGAGGTTTCTTAGCACCTTTCTTCTATTTTTAGTCCAGTTTCTAAATTTCCTTGCAAGCATACCCAAAGAAAATTAATTATTTTCCAAAACAAAAATTATTAAAATTAAATAAATATTTTTACATACTTATTGAATACTAAACACAATAAAAATATATAATTAAACATGTTTTTATGGAAAACACACTACAACATTTAAAAGACACCAAAATACTAAAATCAAGCAAAGATGCTTAATTTGGAGGATTTTAATAACAAATAAAATGCAAAATAACTGATTTTAAACCTTAGAAAACGGAATGTTTGGATGTTATCAAGTACCCTCAAACTTAAAATTTTGCTTGTCCTCAAAAAAATAAAAAACTAAAAATAAAAACACACAAAAGCATACAGGAATTGAGTTGACATTCTTGAGAGCATGCCTCCAAATTTTCACAATTTATATGGCTCAAGAAAAACTCTAAACACTATGAAAGTGTAGAATTTCTGCTCAAATGTTAACTTTATCTACTTATAATCCTCTGAGTGCGTGCGTAAAAATCAATTACACTTAGTTGATGATCCCAGATTGGTTTATGCAATTCAATAAATTTGAAAACCATAATTGAAAACTCCATAGGCTTCATATCTCTCTCTCCTAATGTAGACGAACATAATAATTAGGATTATTAGGACTTTATAAAGCTTATATTGTATGGTTCGGCTAAAGGATAGGATATTTGGATATAAGTGTAAAGTCAAATCGCTCATAAACACATGTATTTGATCCACAGACCTTAAAGAGCACAAAATTACCATCCTAGTTATAAAACAAAACCCAAACTTGAATTATGATATCTTGTAACGTCATCCATTGTTATTCTTTTTTTATACTTTTTTCTTTTGTGTTTTTTTTTAGATTTCTTCTCATTTTTTATTTTCATTTTTTTTTTTGTTTTCATTTTTCTATAGAATCACGAGTTACAAAAAAATAACAATACAAAACAATAAATACATCACAACACCACCCATCCTCTCGTAAACAAGAATACTTTGAAATATATTACAGACTGATCAACATGTTTATGAACGAAGGGTTAAAAAGGAAAGAAAATAATTAATGACTAAGTTAAAAATTATGGGTGACAAAGAAAAAAGTAAATATTAGGTTCAACGGGGTGACTAGAGATAAATGTTGTCACGGGTAGGTTCAGAAAAACTCAAATGGTTCAAATATGGCCTAAATTATGTCAAAAATATTATGTAGCCTAAGATTGGCGTCAAGAGATAATCAGACAAGTTTCAGAGTTTATAAAATCAAAAGAGTTACTGAATCGCATAAATATTCTCAAAGCATATAAACAACAAAGTGCTCATGATAAAGTGCATTTAAGTGGTCAAAGGATTCTAAGTAAAACAAAACTAACAAATGAGTTAAAAATTTAAACAAACACGATGTTATATCAATTTTCAAGAGCTATATACAACTCAAAACAAGTCTATCAATGGCCTTGGACATTAACTTAAAACCAAAATTAAAAACAAAATGCACACTTTTTTTAATTTTTTATAGAAAAATAAAATCAAGAACAGAAAGGCAGAAAAAAATTAAAATTTTTGGTGCCATACTCCCAAACTTAAACTTAACATTGTCTTTAATATTTAAAAAATAAGGAAAAGATTAAGGATCAAAGGACGTATCTGATTGATGGAGGCTATGACATTTTTATTCTTTAAATTTTTTTCTTTTTACGTTTTTGTTTTCATTTGTTTTTTTAAGTTTTTTTTACCTGTCAGATGAAAATGCAATACATAACAGAATGCAATATATTACAGATATGACAATGATACATTTTGAGAGTATAAGTACTTCGTAATATCAGTTATTTTAATCATGTATGCGTGCAAACACAAGATGAAATATGGATACAGAAGCACTTGATAAATTACTTAATTGAACTGAAGTAGGATGCGTTTCAAGAGTACTAGCTACCCCGTATATCTGCCATCCTAACAGTAGATAACATGAATATAAATATTTTAACAACAACATGCTACAAAACACATAACATAACACACTTTTTTTGCTTTATTTTTTGATTTTTTTAATCTAAACAAAATATAAACAACTAACACAATAAATAAAAAGACAACAAAGAAATGACATCACTTGGAGAAGAGTGGTTATTTAGACAAAAAAAAAAAAAAAAAAAGACTGACATGGATGTGAATATGCTGTGGGTAAAACCTAAAGATCGTAGATGGAGGTTCAAATCTAACAGTCATTTTCTCTATCTTTTTCCTAGTCTATCATTGAAGTTGTAGTGTTGGCCTCTTGATACACAACATGCATCTTGTCCAATAATTTTTTTAGATAATATATTTTTAAATTTTTTATATTAGAGTGTTTAAGGTTATAATTCTAACAATACAATTTTAACCGCAAGCAATATAAAACTTATATATATTACTGTATACATTTTAACTGTACATTTTTAGCTCATCTCCTAAACATCACATAAAATACTTCTGTTTTTCTCTCCCCTTTTTTTAAAGAAACTTTACTGTGGCGATGACCAAAGCAATTTTTTTTTTAAGAAGTTGTGGAAGTGTAAATGTACCTTAATCACGTGAAAGGGCACGTGAAGCTTACTTTATGCTTCAAGTCAAAAATGCATCATGCTGCAGTGCTTTGGGATCTACAATTTTTGATTTCGGTTCATCTTTTTCTGGATCATAATTGATTCTGTTCCCTTAATAATATCCCAAAATACTCTGTCAAATTTTCCAAGCGAAATAAATATATCTGGCAAATGTTTAATTGTTATTTGTCAACCAATATTACTTCTATTTTTCAAACTCGTTTAAAATTGACAAAGGAACACATTCTAGATTCAGCAATAAAATAAAATAAAATTTCTTTTTTTCAAAGTTGAATAAACTATCTAAGAGCCCATTTGTTTTATGCATTCTCATAATTTTTTACACTCAAATTTTTGGATTAAATTTGGATATGCATTTGGTTGCATCAATATTGGAATCTCAATTTAAATCTCAACCGAGTTTTAACCCTCTTTTCATAAGATTAATTTGAATCTAAATGTAACAGTATAGTATTATTACCTTTTTCTTTTAAATTTTCTCTCTTATTCTTGAGAAAAAAATATCATAACTTTCTTGTTTAATGTCCGATCGAGGTGATTCTTCTTTCATTATATTCATAATAAAGAGAATAATAAATCAAGATCTATGTTGTATTTTTTTTAATATCATGAACATTAAAATTTTGTTAGATTTATAAGAAAATCAAAAACTTTTTCCTTTTCTATCCAAATACAAATTTCAATTTTATTTCCTAGATTAACACTTTAACTACAAATTCAAATATCAATTTGAATAACAATTCAAATCACACAACTCAAATCAAAATATTCAAATCAACACAATTCAAATCTGTCTACCAAACATATCATAAATTTCCTATCCTTACTCAGCTACTAAGTCACCACATGACACATAAATAGTCTTATGATAATAGAATATTTAAATGGAAAATGAAAAACTCTAGCTTGACAATTAGTAATACTTTCATCAATTATATTCTAGAATTGTTAGGATTAGTTGATTTTTTTTTTGTTACAAATCAATTTCTCTTATCCCCATAAAATATATTTACTTCCATCAATTTCGGTCCTCTCGCACTAGGAAAATGTCCTCTCAATGCTCTAACACCCACACCAGACATTAACCAAACTGTCTAACGACGTTCTGAACCCAACTCATGTACTACTTTAATGAGTGAACAGCCCAACCCTTGGAACATATTATAGCCCCAAATAACGAAGAGTTGACATTGAGGTGCCAAACCTTTCCATCGATGTGAGCTCTTGGGAAGATCATCTTGTTATCCCTAGAGTAACTTTTATTCGTTGAGCGATGTACCTTCCACTCGACACCATCTGATTACTAAGGCAGACTTTCGTCCCTTTGATTCGCAAAGATAAGACAAAAATAAAAGAATCGGCTATTCAAGTATTCAAAATTGTATGCTACAAACAATATAAATAGAGAAATGTATGTATATGTAAAAAAATATACTAAGTAGAATTATACTAGGAGGTGTAATAATACTATACATTTATATATAATCATATATAATATTATTCTAAAATAATATAGTATTTAAGTATACTATACATGGGATATATATCCATCTATATTATATATCAATTGGTGAATAGAAAAATAATAGAGTTTTTTTAATTGGACCAAATATAAGTCTCTGAAAAATGAAAAAAGATTAACAAGATTTCCATTTATTTGAGATCTAGACATAGGAAGAAATTCATTCTATAATTTCTTTTAATGACCTTTCGTGAAAAAAAAAAATCCCAGAAACAACAGAATTTTATTATTTACAATACAAAATTACATAAAAAACACTCAGTAAAATTAAATTTCTATTCATAAATTGTTTCTTTTTTATAGGAATCAATAAAAACTCAAAAAATATTTGAAGCTAATTGGATTTCATCCGCATGTAAATTAAATTTAGATATAGTAGCACAAGAATATGAGAAATCTCCTGATTTCATCAAACTTTAAGAATCAACGTATTTATCCAAATCTGTAGAAAACTCGAAAAGTTTTGATTGAATTAGTATAATATTTTATGTTAAAGTTTATGTTTCTAAATATTTTGTGAACTCAATCTGTCATTCGGTGTCATAAATGATGTTAAATTAATTATATTATGATACATTATTTAATAAAAAAATTTAAAAAACAATTAAACATTATTTTTCAGTTTTTAAAAACTATGTAAAGGTCAATTAAACATTATCTTAAATTTTTAAATGATATATAACGTGATTAGTTAGACATTATTTTTAAAATATCAAAATTGAATAAAAGATTTGAGTCTAAATTTTGTCATAAACATGTGAAATTAAAAAAAAAAAGGAAAAGATAACGTAATAGAAAATCAAGAGTCACCTTTTCATTATATATAAAAAAAAAATTTCCTATTATTTAGAATCAGAATACTTCTCATACGTGAAAAGTGACAAAGCATACATCAATAACATACAATAATAATAGAAAAAAGAAAGTCAATGTAATAATGTCTATTGATATTTATTCTTGGATGAAATTATAGGGACTTCCCCTTCAAAAAATAAAAATAAAAAAGTTAAAAAAAATAATAGAAACAGGATTTGGTAGCTAGAGTCTGACAATTGTGGCGGTGGGAGTGGAGGGTAGTTATAGTCTGCGATGCGGTTTCTCCGCGGATGGGACACCGAGACCGGTAATCGCGGATCTTTTTCTTCCTCTCTCTTATTTTCATTTTTTTAACATTCTGTGCTCATACTTTCGACGTTCTAGACTTCAATAATACATTATTCAATCATATTTATATATAATATACAATGTTCTATTTAGGAGAACTTAAGGTACTTCTAAAAATATTGATATAAACTGTTAGAAGAATTTTAATTCTATAAAATTATGTTCTGTTAAAGTTATAGAATATTACTTCTCGAAAAACACTTCACTTTCACACTTAAAGTATGTTTGTTTCATGTATTTTTTAAATTTAATGTACTTAAATTTGGATTCGAGTATCAAGAATTCTTTAGATGCGTGTTTGTTTCTCCTAAAATCTGAATCATTTGAGTATCAAGAATTTAAGTCTTTAGAGTTCTCATCCCTTTAAACTTTTGATACTCGGATATCTTTGCTACAATAAAAACTAAAATTCTTTCTCTTATATTTGAGAAAAACAATCATAACTTTTTCCTTTGATATCCAATGGAGATAATCTTTTTTCACTATATTCTTAATGAAGAGAAGAATAAATTAAGGTCTATATTGCATATTTTTTAATATCATTAACATTAAGATTTTATTTGATTTATTAATAAATCAAAAACTATCTTCACTACCTCTTTAAACACAAATTCTAATTTTATTCTATACTCAGATTAAAACTTAAATGCACATTCAAACATCAATTCAAATAACAATTCAAATCACTAACTTAAATCCTAATTCAAATCACACTAACTCGAATTAAATCATTAATTCAAATCATTTATCAAATGGACCTTTAATATCAAAATATTAATAATATGTTATAAGCTTAAATATAATATTTTTATAAGTTAAAAAATTAAAATTATTTTGATTTATAATTTTTTTTAAAAAAATATAATTTTAAATACCTGCTAAAAATTACAATTTTATTTTTTTTGCTGGTTAAAAGCGTAAAGAGAAGCTGTGACAAACGGCCTGACATCTAAAGAAAAGAGAACAAAGACCTGTTCAGATCAAAAAAACTTTTTTTTAGCCCCTGAGCTTCTGTTGGGTCTCTCACATGGGATGGGCCCTACCCTGTGAGACACACGAGCAGTTCCCGAGGGGCTGAATAGAACCGCCCGATCAGATACGTCAGCATCCTCCGCTTTTATTCTCTCGGATCTCTCGTACCGCAATTTGAAAAAAGTGCGTGAGCATCATAAACTTCTTCAAAATCACTCTCTCTGTGGTGTTTCTTTGTTTTTTTCTTCTTAGCAAATCGGTTTCTGGGTTTTTCACTAGTGTGCGATCTGATCCGTCTCTCTCCTTCTCTTTTTTGGGTTGGTTTTTTTTCTGAAAAGTGTTATGCTCTTTGTTGAGATTCTTGAGATCCGATGAAGAAAAGTTTGTTTTTATGCTTTTGATTTTTTTGATGGCAGGTGAAAAATGGCGCATATTTTGCTACACGGGACGCTTCACGCCACGATCTATGAGGTCAATCATTTGCGTGGAAAAGGCGGTGGCAATTTCTTTCACAAGGTATATAGCATACGATCCCCACTTTATCTATCTGACTTGATTTTTCTTTACTGATCCTAGCTGGTCAATTGTAATCTGAGCTTTTTACTGATATATTCTGTTTCCGTACCTTTGTACACTTTTTTTTTTTTTTCGTGGGTGTTTTTCTGATTACACTGATCATGAATTCTGTAGCATTGCAATTGAGGAGTTTCTTTAAAGAGTGGATCTGTTCCAGCTCCAAAAGTGATGCATTTTTTTTTTTTAAATAAACTGGGTTAATATGGATTTGTAGAAAGATATTTCCGGTCAAGTTTGGGATTTTCATGAACTGGTCATCGGGAAATCGCATATATTCTTTGTTTGGTATTAAGAAACAGGGATGTGAACAATTCATTTTCCTGATTCTAACAAGGGACAGATTTTTTTTTTTTATTTTTGTGAAACGAAGTAGAAGGGAAAACGGTTTAGAGGAAAGATTGTGGTCCAAGCACACTGGGATTACTTTTACAAGGTTTCGAAAGCATCCTGCCATGTTTCCTGATCTTTGCATAAATCCATGAAGCTCTTTCAACTGCTTAACGAAGTTTTACCAAGTTGTCCCCTTTTCATTTAGTCTGTCTGGTTGTGTTGCTGTCTTATGTAATTTGTACTTTTTTTTTTCCTGCTGCGAGATACTGTTTTTACTCCTAACATGTGACATGGAAGTCTTACAAGTATGGGCTTACTAGCTTGTCATGTTTAAAGTTATCAAATGTACTAGTTTGGGCGAAATATTAACTTTTCGTGTGGTGATTATATGCTATTCCTATGTCTCAGCATCTCTCATTAATGTTCTGGCCGACTGAATAATTGCGAAACATTTCTTGTATATATGTTTTTGAAAGGTTATAGTTATATGTTGTTTCCATGGCAAAAAATTGTTTAGTTTTGATGTTGTTTCTAGGTTTCTAGAAATACTTTTGCCTACAGAAACGAGACTGAATACCTCAAAATACTGGCATATTGTATATCTATTTGGTTCCTGTATACGTAAGCTATATTTCCTTGTACCTCATAAAAATAATGTTTTATTTTTTGGGTCTATTTCATGAAAATTAGAAATCTGTGCTTCACAAAAGTAGTGCAGATTGAAGGCTTTTGCTGTTTTGGAGGTTTATAGTTCTGGTTCTTGTTGGATTAGAATCTTTAACATCTCTTTTATTCTTTCTTATCTTGTAGATTGTGGAAAGCATCCAAGAGACTGTCGGTCTCGGCGAAGGAGATACCAAACTCTACGCCACAATTGACCTGGAAAAGGCTAGGGTTGGAAGGACAAGAATTATAGAAAAGGAGCACACCAACCCTAGGTGGTATGAATCTTTTCACATCTACTGTGCTCATATGGCTGCAAATATCATATTCACTGTCAAAAATGATAATCCCATTGGAGCAACGTTAATTGGAAGAGCATATGTACCTGTTGAGGATATATTGGATGGGGAAGAAGTGGATAGATGGGTTGAAATATTGGATGAAAACAAAAACCCTATCCATGGAGGTTCTAAAATTCATGTGAGGCTCCAATACTTTGATGTAACAAAGGACCGCAATTGGGGACGTGGCATTAGAAGTCCTAAATTTCCAGGAGTTCCTTATACATATTACTCCCAGAGACACGGATGCAAGGTTTCTCTGTATCAAGATGCCCATGTCCCAGATAATTTTATTCCTCCAATCCCTCTTGCCTCTGGCAAGAACTTTGAGCCCCACAGATGTTGGGAGGATATCTTTGATGCAATTTCGAATGCTAAACACTTGATCTACATTACTGGCTGGTCTGTTTACACTGAAATTTCTCTGGTAAGAGACTCAAGGAGGCCGAAGCCTGGCGGAGACATTACTCTGGGAGAGCTGCTTAAGAAGAAGGCAAGTGAAGGTGTTAGAGTCAATATGCTGGTTTGGGATGACAGAACCTCTGTGCCTTTATTAAAGAAGGATGGATTGATGGCCACGCATGATCAAGAAACTGAAAACTTCTTCAAAGGCTCTGATGTGAACTGTGTTTTGTGCCCTCGCAATCCTGACGATGCTGGAAGTTTTATTCAGAGCATGCAAATAGCGACCATGTTCACTCACCACCAGAAGATTGTTGTCGTTGACAGTGAATTACCCGGTCCAGGATCAAATAAAAGGAGAATTGTAAGTTTCGTTGGGGGTATTGACTTGTGTGATGGGAGGTATGATACTCCCTTTCACTCACTTTTCAGAACACTGGATACTGCCCACCACGATGATTTCCACCAGCCAAACTTTGCTGGGGCAAGCATCAGTAAAGGAGGTCCAAGGGAGCCTTGGCACGACATTCACTCGAAGCTAGAAGGTCCCATTGCTTGGGATGTCCTCTATAACTTTGAGCAGAGGTGGAGAAAGCAAGGTGGTAAGGATGTACTCGTTCCGCTACGAGAGCTTGACGATGTCTTCATTCCCCCATCTCCTGTCATGTACCCGGAGGACCACGAGACTTGGAATGTTCAGTTGTTTAGATCTATTGATGGTGGTGCTTGTTTTGGCTTCCCTGACACACCCGAAGAAGCAGCCAAATCTGGGCTTGTTAGTGGGAAGGATAACATCATTGACCGAAGCATTCAAGATGCTTACATCAATGCCATTCGACGTGCAAAGAACTTCATATATATTGAAAACCAGTACTTCCTTGGAAGCTGTTTTGCATGGAGTGCTGACGGCATTAAGCCAGAAGACATTGGCGCTTTGCATATAATTCCTAGGGAGCTGTCACTGAAGATTGTCAGTAAGATTGAAGCAGGTGAGAGGTTTACTGTCTACATTGTTGTCCCCATGTGGCCAGAGGGGATGCCGGAGACTGGATCTGTTCAGGCAATATTAGACTGGCAGAGGAGGACGATGGAGATGATGTACAAGGATATTATTCAGGCATTAAAGGCTAGGGGTATTGTGGAGGATCCTCGGAACTACTTGACATTTTTCTGCCTAGGAAACCGGGAGGTAAAGAAGCCAGGAGAATACGAACCTTCTGAAAAACCGGATGAGGATACGGATTATATTAGAGCCCAGACAGCCCGTCGCTTCATGATATATGTTCACGCCAAGATGATGATTGGTAAGTGATAATATTACAATCTCTAACAGAATTCTATTTTAACCTTTCAAGTTTCTGCATACATGTTTTAGCATCGATTCTGTTCGTGGCCCAACATCTCCAATTACCTCAACTAGTTTCATAGGCTTTTTTTTTTTTTTTTTTTTTTTTTTTGTGGTTATTGTGACAATCAATTCACTTAATTGAGGGTGTGACATTCTTGTTTCTTTATCTTTGTTGCAAATATTTCTTCCAGTCAAATCACTTATTTCACTCGTATCTTTTGCAGTTGATGATGAGTACATAATCATTGGATCTGCCAACATCAACCAGAGGTCAATGGACGGTGGCAAGGACTCCGAGGTTGCCATGGGAGGCTACCAACCATACCATTTATCGACCCGTGAACCAGCTCGTGGTCAGATCCATGGTTTCCGAATGGCCCTTTGGTACGAGCACCTCGGCATGCTTGATGAATCATTCCTGGAGCCAGAAAGCAAGGAGTGTGTGCATAAGGTGAACCGCATTGCTGACAGGTACTGGGATCTGTACTCGAGCGAGGCACTTGAACATGATCTTCCAGGCCATTTGCTCCGCTATCCTATTGGGATTGCTAGCGAAGGAGAAATCACTGAGCTCCCAGGATTCGAGTTCTTCCCAGACACCAAGGCTCGTGTTCTTGGAACCAAATCTGACTACCTCCCTCCAATCCTTACTACTTAGTGAGTGTGTGTGTGTGGCCAGTGTTCCCTACTTGAGTACTACTTAAATAATAATAGCCTCTTTGCCTATGTAATGTAAGAAGATAATAACAACAATTTATCAATCGTCGTATTCTTGCGGAGGTGCTTTGTTAATTTTGTCTGTCAGGATGTTCATGGCAGGTTTATGTGGTTTGCTATGGTGTCTTTCTAACTGGATTGCTTGCATGATAAGATCTGATTTTGTTTGCGTGAATGATTTCCGTTTCCTTGTTTCATCTATTTCTAGTTTTGTGCAAGTTGACTTTTTCTTCTTTTCCCTAGTCATTATTTTACGGTCTCATTTTCCAGTCCTAAGAAACAGGTGAAAACTATTTACCAGAGCAAAAATCTTGTGCGCTGATTGTTAAACTGTGCGGTTTGAAGCTTATGTCTTATAATCGCCATAAAAAAGGACCCAATTTTTAATGTCGTTTAATAGAAGCGAGTAGCAAATCAAATAAAAATTTTTCGTCATCATGGTGCTTCTAGGCTTCTGATAAACTGATACGCTCATGACCAGGAGGTTGATTAACTGTTTGACTTGAGTCTAACCAAACTAAGCTTGAAACTAGACTAGTTAATGGGGTTTTGGTGCTCTTACATGATTTGGAGCCCCAAATTTATTTGGTTTTTTTGACAAAAAGATAACTAAAATGGGAAGAAACAATTTTGACCCAAAAAAAAAAAAAACTCTTAAACGCCAGATATTGGAAAGGTAGGGATGCTCCAGATTGGAAACTGGAAGATTCGGGGGGATTCAAGGTGATGTAGACCTCACGAGCCAAGACGGTAAAACGTAAGACTGTAAGAACCGAAACCGTCCGAATAACCGCCCGACAAAAGACCGAAAAAATTGGTTTCGTAAAAACCGAACAAGTTCGGTTCGGTTAACGGAACCGTCCACTATTGGACGGTTTGGTTTCGGTTTGAAGATTTCGGTTCGGTTCGGTTCGGTTAGGAGAATTATTATGTCGGTTTGGTTTGCAAATTTGGTCTATATGACTCATTATCCTTAATTTGTTTATGCTTTTCTCAAAAGGTTATTAGGTGTTTCTCTTTTATATTTTAAAGTAAAGTTTGTTGGTCTTATGAAAATTGAAAACAATTTAAAAAACTCAAATAAATATAATATATATATATCATTCTCAAAAACAGAACTGAACCGACAAAAACCGACCATGAACGGTCGGTTAATCGACCGAATACTTTTGCTATGCGATGCGGTTTCGGTTTTTAATTTCTAAAAACCAAAAGGTATGGTTCGGTAACCGAACCGACCAAAACCAATATAATCGAACCTAAGAACACCCCTGGTAAAACTTTACCGGACAACAAACATGATAAACGACAATAACATAAGAGCACAAGTGACAAAGTCGGGACATGTTGAAATCAACAACATGATAAACGACGTGAATTTTAAAAAGGGCAAAAAATATAACCAATGATAACGTAATTAAATAACAAGAACGCGATAGATGAAAAAAATACGGGCAACACACATCAAGCATAAACGAAACAAAAAAATATGATAAACAGGAAAGACTTGAAAAGTCGTTGCTCATCAGCTGTGCACGCGTACACTCGAACCGACGGTGGTATCTCAATGGTGATTAACACTGGCACGTTTCAAGGCGTCAAATCAGATGCGACTCACTTCCGTGTGTTCGCAGTAAATCCGGGCCACGTGGAGGGTGTAAACTATACGAGTAGGAACCTCCATGGATGATGTTCGTGAATCATGATTTGGATGTGTTATGTTAGTAGTCTGGTTCTCTTTCTGCTGTTTGCGACACCATCTTTAACGTTATGATTGTAGCCAATCATATTTCAAAAAATCTGAAAGGATTTTTTTTATCCAAAAAATCAGAAAAAGATTCTGGCAATAATTTGAAGGACATCTTATACTCTCCCTCTTGCTGTTTTTACCTGAGGATAAAACGAGAGGTCCATCTCTTTATATACAAGAAAATGTCCTATCAATTTTACCATATAAACCTTTTTAATGTAATACTATAAAACAAAAATATGTTATAGTCTTACGAATTATGATAAAATCGTTTAAATTTTTATAACTAACTGCGTCGTCAATCTCATTCAATAATTCTAAATCCAATCCTTTTTTCTTCTTTATAACAATTTTTCTATTGTGCAAAAAAAAAAAAAAAAATCAACAAAAAGATAGAATAAAGATTAAACTACTCAATAAAAAATATTAAACTAGATTAGCAAAACATAAACGGAAGTGGTGATTGTAGGTATATTTTAGTGATAATATCATGCGTCATTTTTAAGGGTTGAATTCAAACCTTCCATTCTGAGTTTAAACTAAAGGTAATAACAATAATAATAAAAAAAAAAAACCATTCCTAACCAAAACAATAATAAACCAAAGTTTATGTTTTGCAAGAGAAAGTATCATTCTAATACTTTTTTTATTATTGTACTGATACTTGTCTATTTTGATCACTCTAATTTGATTTCTTGATCTAAAAAGTATTGTTGGAGTATTGCAAAAGCGTGTGTTAAGACACTAAAATCATTTTTGCCATTTTAGTCGAGAAACACACACACACACACACACACACACATATATATATATATATATATATAATTAAAGAATAAAAGAAAAAAGAAAATCTAAGTTTGATTGTTGTACAGTCAAGCACTTGTAACAGTTTTTACACAGGCTTTTAATTTTTTGATAATACTGAAATAAGTTGAATGTAACGTGATAATAGACTGTATTCTATTAAGTGTTACAAACGATATTAAAATTATAGACAAAAATACTATAAGCGTATGACCTATCTGGCTGCTAGACTGTAGATATTTCAAAAAACCACAGTAAAAAAAAAAAAAAAAAAAGAAAAAACGTTATCGTATCTCAATCTCTTGATTACTCTCCCATTTTGAGCCCTCTAGCCACTCTCGCATCCTGTCTTTTTCGATTCCTCCCTCTTTTCTCTCTCATTGTGTAACTTTAGTTTATCTTAACACTCAGCAAGGTCGCTTGTCTTACCACAAAAAATTTACCAATTCTAGTGCTTTTCATCCTATACCAAATTGATTCTTTGAAACATTTCTGTGAGCAATTGTTCTATTAAGTCTGTGTAGGTGTTTGAAGTTTTCAGCAAGGCTTGTGTATTGTCCAAGGGCGTTCTTGGTGGATTTATTGTTGATTTAACCATGGAAAAGATTGAGCTTACTGAAAAGGGTTTTGGGATTCAACGGATTTTTTTTCTTTTAATTCTCGTCTTCTTTTTCTTTGTTAGATTTTTTAGGTGTTTAGGATTGTTTTCAAAACGGTATAAAGATGTTTTGAAAATAGTTCTGAAATAGCGTTTTGTTTGCATTTAGTAATGAAACCAAAAAAAAGAAAAAAAATTTCATATTTAGTTAATAAAATGGGGAAATGCCTAAACTCAAAAAATATTTTTAGGCATTTGTGTCACATTTCGAAATTCAGGAGATGACGTGACGAATTAATTAATTTAATTGAGTAAGTTTTAGTTAAAATCTACCAATTTAAGGAATTAATTAATTATTAAAATGTGATAAATTTAAAACCTTTTAAACGGTTATTAAAAGGATAAGGCAGATAAGAGGAAAATAAAATAAATTAAAGAAAGAGAAAACACGTGTTGGTCCCACTGGGCTCACAACTTGTGTGTACTGGGCTCATAACTTGTGCACGTACATAGTATCGACAATAATTAAATCTACAACCACAGTCCAATGAGAAAAGGGAAATTAAGATAATACATGCATTGATTAAATGATACAGATAACCTACTCAAGATTCTTCTATTGCTCGCCAGTCTGCTGAATGGACTCCTGGTCGATCCAAAGATGAATTCCACCTAAGGGGTAAGGGTTTGAAAACAAATAGAAAGTGAGCGAAAGGCTCGGTAGAACTAGGTTTTAAAACAAATAAGTAATTTGAATATAAAATTTATCATTTAAGGAAATAATTAGAAAACAGAATTGAATAAATAAATTCATTTAAACTACTCTTACCAAAATCAGTTCACCTTGAAATTATCTTATTATCTTTCTTGGGCAAACCATAATTATCACCACTGTAGTGGCCTAGCTGGGATTCAGGACCTGCACTTCAGGTCGCACTCTACACGACCCGATCTCTGAGTATGGCATCATGCCCGTCTATGCATTTCTATAGTTATTAAAATCTCACTTAACAAGTGTATTCATTTATATTTATTATGCGGTTCATTATGAAAAATCATCTCATTCTATTACTTATGGAAACAACCGATAAAAATCTTTTTCAATTGTTTGTTGAAAACATCTTGATAGAAATCATTTTGTGGCCAAAACTATTTAAAAACTTAGCTACGAAAGAATGGTAGAAGTCCTACCTCAATATCTGACACCGCAATTCAATACCGCAGTCTCGCTTCGCTATACGTTAGCTCCACGAAATTACGAACAACCTTAAACAGAAACTTAAGTTTGTCAATATCTAGCTGAGGATATGATACACTACAAACCTATCTCGTGGTATCCTAGTGTGCCATATATATTTGTAAAATCATACTATAAAGTTAAAATCTCAATCTGAGTTTAAAACAGTGAAAACAGGTAAAAAACAACAAATTTTGTAAAGCCCAGTCGCCCTACCAGTTACCCTGGTTTGGCTTGCCAAACTGCACAGTTCAGCTTGCCGACCATCTAGGTCTGGCCTGCTAAACCTGCTATGAGTCCAGCTTGCCGATGATATGAATCCGGCCTATCAAACTGAAAAAATTGAGAAACTTTCAGATTCAAGCTTTGGCCTCCTCGAGCTCAAATATTTATTTCCAACCTGTTTTCTCAATTCTCAAACATAGAAAACATTCATACATGATAGAAAAACATAGTAGAGCACCTTTAAACTAATTTAAACAAGATTTGCATGAAAAATTTCAAAGAAATCCAAAAATGAGAAAAATAGAAAAACTTGATTTAAATTTGTTTTTCGTCAAACCAACCTTATATTCTAGATGTTTTGAGTTCTACTAACTTAAATTTAAGGTTTCCTAAGCTCACAAAACTCAGATTACAACATTTTAAAGAAATTAAAAGTTTGGAGAAAAAGTATAAAATTTTGAAAAAAGTTAAACTAACCTTGAATCTGAGCTTTAAATTTGAGTTTGTGGTTGTTTAATTACGTTCTTGAGCTTTCAATCCATAGAGAATCGAAGCTTGAGCCTTATTTTTGAATCAAAAATTGAGAGAAAGAAAGAAAGAGAAAGGGAGAGACGCTGGGGGAGAGGGAAAGAAAGAGAGTGGGCTGAGAGAGAGTGAGGGAAAGAGAGAACGAGGGAGTGAGGAAGAGAGGGAGAGAGGAGAAATAAATAGAGGGAGGGAGAGGTGGTTTTTATAATAAAACCACGTGCCATCCACAGTTTTACAAAAATAGACGCAATCAGTATTTGACATATTGTTTTGTTTTAAAATTTAAAATAACAAATAAAAATAATTAAGAGTGGCTAAAAATGATTAAAAATAATTGAAAATAGCATCAATTTAGAAATATCACAAAATAATTAAATTAAGTTTCAAAATATATCATGGTAACTAATTCACTATTTACACACTAATAACACTTAATTAATTTCAGAGCGTTACAGTATGACAAAAAAAAGTTTAAACTTGAAAAATAAGTTTCATACCATACCATGTAAGAGTTTTATACTATAATATACTTTTTACTTTGTATTATAATAAATTAGAGGTTTATACTATAGATAGTTTGAGCCCATGAGTTGAATGGTTTTGCCAAACATAAAGTTTTATTGTTATGAGAAACTAATTTAAGATTGTAAAATATAAAATACCAGTACAATAGTGATTAAAAACTGTTAGAGTGATATATTCCCTTTTTGAAATGAATATATACACTAATGAAAGAGTGAGGCATTCATCAAAAACTAACACCAATTAGGTAATTTGATCTACGAATTTTAGATTGTGGCTGATAATGAGTGACCTATTAAAATATGTTGCAAAAAAAAAAAAAAATATATATATATATATATATATATTCGTTTAAATGCCGTTTTCCCCTTTAAGAGTCAATTTTCTTCTTTCTTGTAGCTTAAAGTGACATATGACGCTCGTGGCGGATAAAAAGATTACATATAGGAGGTGTTTGGCGTGAGTGGTTCCCACCATAATCTCAGTTATGAACAGTAAAAAGTTCTTATATGCTACAGTAACAATAAAAAAATTTGCTATAGTAAAAAGTTCTCACATGCTACAGTAAAATGGTTCCCACCACTCTTCCAAACACCCACATAAACTGATCAACCAATGTACTATTTTATGCCCTCTTAACTTTCAAATATTATCTTTTCAGTTGTTTTTCGAATATGAAATATTAATTACATTTCAATTTCCAAATTTACGAATAAGTACGGGTTTAGTTTTGTGAAACTTGCATTCGATATTCTAATCGAGTTGAGTTGCACGTGGTTGCATGCACTGGGAGCCCCATGCAATTTAGTGGTGTATATAAACCTATTTAGATTTTAGAGAGTGTTCAATGATATTGTTCCAACTATATAGTTTCAAGTGTTACAGTCTAAAATTATCATATGTTATAGTAAATTAGATTTAATTTTTGGTTCTAACTACATTACCAAATGTCCTCAAATTTCAATCTTTTAAAAAACAAAACATTGAGACTCTATACTTCGTGTTGAGCTAGTAAGAAATTATTATTGAAGTATGTTTATAACTACTAACTTTAAATTATTTATTTTACTTATTTTTTATAGTTAATATTATATTAAAATTTATTATCATCTCTCTATCTAATAATTAAATTTTGATTATGCTTCTATTATGAATCTTGTTTGTTAGGGTTTCTTTCTTTTCTTCATTGGATTTAAGTACACTACCGCTCTAGGGGAGATGAAAGGGCTGAAATCCAGGGCCTCCTCAAGGCTGGCCTTTGGACTTGGCCTCGTGGGCAGGCTCCAGAGAGCTTGGCCTCGTGGGCAGGCTCCAGAGAGATGCGACTATGACATATTTGGAGGTTGGCTGATGAGCTAGTGTTTTGAGGCCGAGGTACGGGGTAGAGGTGGTTAGTTTTTGACGTTGGCCGGGTTGTTGCTTCTTGCCACGTATGGATGTTGTTGATTCCATGACACGTTTGGCTTAGTGGCATGTTGGTCAGAGAGGTGGTGGAGAGGCTTCTATTTGCACGGTCTAGAGGTGTTCATAAAGCTTCAAGATATTTGTTTGCTAGGGTCTTTTGGCTGTTTGGAGCCGCTAGTTCTTGGAGGCAAAAGTGTCCTTGGTAGGCTAGGGTGAGTTGAGGTGATTAGTGTAGCGATTTTACAGCTATATCGTGCTTAATCAGCGTTCCACTTTTCTGCCAGCTTCCCTTTGGCTTGCCATCTGTGTTATGGCTTCTACGTCATCTCCTAGTGGTAGTCGGCTCGTCTCCAAATTGTTTGCCAGTGAACCTTAGGTTTTGTCTCTTTTTCTTATTTTCTGTTTTTGTAAAATAGATATGATGATTTTTTTGCTTGTTAATTTTAGTATAAGTTTATTGTTGTGTTGGCTTTTTACTCTAATAATAGATGTGGTCTCTTCACCTTTTAGTATTTTTTATTTGGCTAACCCATGCGTTGTTAATGGTGTGATTTTGACTTTAATGTTTTTAGTCTTTCAATCTTCATTCATCAGAATGGACCACAGTCTACAACAATATATCAAAAAGAGCCTTTTGCGTGCACCATTAGTAGTGCGTCCTTTTAGTTCTCTCTTATTGGAACTTCTCACACTCCAAAAAAACCAAAAAAAACAAAAACATCACTGTCTCCCGACTTTGCTTTGAGAGAGGCACACGAAGATAGAGCCAAACCAAACCCAAATACCGATAAACCGAAGCCGACCGTCTCCATTTCTCTCCCCTTTTCCCCCAAACTTTCACAAGGCCAAAGAGAAATCCAGATGCACACGCGTTTTATCCAAAAACTCCCACGTCCTTCTTTTTCTTTTTCTTTTTCTTTTTCTTTTTCTTTTTCTTTTTTGGTCCATGTTTGTTTTCCCGTTATAAATATACTAGAGCTCTCCATCAGAAACTATTGTACGACAATCAAACAAACAAAACAACCATCAAATTCTCCGAAATTTCCTAGACATGTCTTCTATGTTGGGGTCTCAAGGATTGGTTCTAGCCACGGCCATGATGGTTTCAAGTACTGTTCTGTTCATCGCTTTCTCGAGGCAGAAAACTATTTTCCAGAATCGCGATTCCCACGGCCCAGAGGGTAAAACCCCTCGCTCTTGTTTGTCTTCCGGTACATATTTTCATGGGTTTTTTTTTTTTATTATTTTCTGATGTGATTTTTTTTAATGGTTATTCGTTTTGGTGTGCTGTTTAGGAGATAAGAAGAGGGAGAAGAAGAAAAAGAAAGTACAGTTCGCGGAGAATGTGAAGGAGCCGAGCGGGAATGGGGAGGAATTCAGGAATCAACACAAGAAGAAGAGGAGTAAAATGGAAAGGGAATACTGCAGAAACGAGATTCCGGGAGGAATCCAAGGAATGCCAGCGAATCGAGCTGCTCTCTACACCGGAATTCTCAAGGATCGCGTGCAAAGAATGGAGTGTTCTTATTGATGATCATTTTCCTGGAAAATTCTTGATTTTTCTTTTCCTTTTCTTTTTCTCTCTCTTCTTGGCTTTGGCTGGGGGAAACTGAAATCTTGTTTTGTGGCTGTAAATGCCTCCTACTTTGTCCTAACTCATGGATTTTTTTCTATTAAATTCAATGAGAAGTATTGGGCATGTAGTAAGAACAGCTTTGTCTCCTTTGCTTTATTTATATTTTTATTTGAGAATTTTTTTGGGGGAATATAAATGAAACACTAGTATTTATGGTAGAACTTTTGATATGAGATAATCTTTAATTTTTGTTCTCAAAATTTTTTAAAATGTTTTCATATGTTTTTTAAAACAAAAATTTTAAAAATATTTTTAACATATTTTTTAAAAATCATCCTTTTTTAAATAAAAACATTTACACTTATTTTAAAGATTACTGTTCTGTTAATTTCTTTTAATCTGTTTTTTTCCGCCTAAATTAGTTTCTGGAACACTAGAGAAGGATGTCAACTCAAACCCTAATTCCCGAAACCTGAAGTGAAATTAAAAAAAAAAAACTGATTAAAAAGATAAATTATAAATGACTTTTTTCATGCTAGCAATTCAGGGGTCAGATTAATTGGTCTAATTTGCCCTTTTACTTCTAGCATGACTTGAAAACTATAGCAAAAGATTAGTCTCGACTTTGAAATAGTCTCAATTTCATTTCGTTCACTTTCTGTGGTAATTTAATTTTAACTTGCTAGTGCAAATGTTGACGCAAACATTTTAAAGAAATTTGAGAAAATCCCATATCAAAACCATGTTGTAACTATTTCAAGTAGCTAGGTATCGATAATTGGGTGGTTTATATAGTAGCAAAAATACTAATTTGGACAAATCCCCAAAAATAAATAAAAAAATAACTACTAATTTGGTGGTTTAACCACCAGGAATGAATTACGGACATATGGTGTTGTTTTATATTACAATAATGTTTGCACCTACTCCGTTGACTATGTATATGTACTAGGAAGTGGGCTTGGATGGGAGAGACTTCGAGGATTGGTGAAAAATTAAAATTGCATTTTTATATTAAAATATCCTTTTTTTTGTTAAGTATAATATTGAGATAAATAGTGCAAGTTAGGAAAAGGATGATTATTTTGGGTTATATCTTATTGCACTTATTTTATTATGATTTTTTAGGAAGTCAAAGTTCAAGTGGACATAAAAATAATTACCTTGAAATAAAACATTCTAAAAATGGTTTCTTTATTTTTGATCATTTCTACATTTATCTACTTCACTAGTTGTCATATAAAGCGAAAAATGCACGGGCTAATTAGGTCCCACAACAGCTTTTGTTGAATCCAATAGAATTATTGAATCCACAAAACGATCAGAAGAAGATCAGGTTAAAATGAGAACCATGTGAACAACCCACCAAACAAATGGACCACGCCCATTCTTGGTATCTTTTATGTTGGCATTCATTTATTTTAAGGGCAAGTGGGAATTCATACTTGAGAGAGTTGAGAGATGGTGAAAGCCCTCCAATCGTGCAACAAGAGAGGCCTTTGTATTTATGGGTGTTTTTCAGGGTAGCCCAACTATTTTGACCAAAATCAATTGCTTATTTTATCTGTTAACATGGTATTTAGGAAAAATAGTTTAAACTGTGAAACTATTATATGTTACAGTATAAAGTAAAAATAAATTACAGTTGTAATACTTTTAGATGTCTGAATTAATCTCGTTATTTGATTCCTTGCCCTCTATCTTTAGCGCATGTGGGTGAGGTTTTGACTTCTACAAACTACGGTCAAGTGAAGCGTGGAGTTACGGTTAAGCTACAGAATTCTTTATAGTTGATTAGTAATAATCCCTTTCATTCAATTAGTAATGATGCATTGCAGCATTTGGAAGGAACCATTGCGGCAAATATTTAATATGCCCAAATGGGAATCTTTGGAGTCGACCTGTTGAGGATGACGAAACTTCTAATTTGTTTAATCAATTATTGCTGGCATCATCAAGTGTTGGTCAATATTGGATTAACTAATTATATATTCGTAAGATAGCTTCGTTTAAATATGTTCATTTGTTTATTTATTTATTTTTGTTTTTTTTCTTTTCAATTTGCAAGTGTTGTCTTTCTGTTTATTTATTTTTGCCGTTTCAAGCAATGAAACGTTAACGACCTTTTCAATTTGCGGGAAAAACGACATGTCACTTCCTGCTAGAAATCATGTCGTTTGTTTCAGAAACGACGTTTGAGAAAATTTTAAGAACGGCATTCAAATCTTAAAAGAACATGTACCGTAAAAGTAAACGACCAAAATTTCATTACAGTTTTAGTGCCAAAGACCAAAAAAAAAAAAAAAAAATGTATAACGACATGCCGTAACATGTGACAGCACGAGTACCAACCGAACGACATGTCGTTTATGTAAGCGGCAACAAAATTGTATATGGCTTTCCGAATTAAGAGTAGAAAACTTTAAGATGTCGCTATCCAAAGATTATCCAAACGACCAATTTGGCAAAGCAGTTTTCGCCATAAAATCAGTTATAAACAGTAAAAAGCTTTCACATGCTACAGTAATAATAAAAAAATTACTACAGTGTAAAGTTTTCATATGCTACAGTAAAAGTGGTTCTCACCACTGGTTTCCACCACCTTCTAAACACCCTACAAAGTTTAGTGCAAAGTATTAGTGGCATGCGATGTCCACCTGTAACAAATCATCGCATGAAAACTAATTGTCGTTTTAGAAGAGCAAAAAAATGTTTCTCGTGAAGGGAAAACCGTTTCCAACATTTTCTACTAATTCAGATAAATTATTATCTATTTTTTCTTACAACAATAAACCACAAACTTGCTTTCATATTTCCTAGAGGGCAACTAAAGAAGGTAAAAAGAGTCCCCCTCTCTTGAAAAAGAAAAAAAAAAAAAAGGAGTAGAGTGGTCATAGCCCAATAGTATTCAATCCAATATTCAAAATTCAGAGCAAAAAAGAAAAAGAAAATGTAACACCCAAAATTTCACCCAAACAAAAAAAAAGAAATCTAACATCTAGAATTAGTGTCAAGGGAATTTTTTTAGTAGGCACTAAAAGAGTAACCTATTGGTATGTATTATCAAATTTAATAGTCTAAAAATAAGTATTATCAGTGACTCCAATATCAAACAGTAAGTTGAATTCTTCATCTTTTTTCTTCAATTTTATTTTTTAATAAGGTTTAACGACAAATAATATAAAGCTTTCATATGTTGCAATATAAAACAATAGTTTACTACAACGTAAATCTCATATGTTATGTTGTGCGGTTGTCAACTCCACTTCCAAATACTACATAATTCTTTTATAGCCCAAAAATAAATATATATAGCAAAAGAAAAATGAAAATAAAAAAGACTCTAATTCCATGTATTTATCTTAGGCAAAGTTCTTCCGTGGGAACGGAGAAAATAAATCTATGGATGAGTATTTATTTATCAACCGTTGGACTTAAAAAAATAAAAATATTTTAAACAAATCAAAAGTTTTAAAACTTACACTATTAGTGGAGTTTATCACCTAAGTCTCCATCTATGTTAGGTTTTTTTTCAAAACAGTCATATGTGTTTTTAAACTATTAGATCTGATCAAAATTATTTTTTTCTACAAATTTTACGACTAAAATATAAATACCTACAAGCAAATTATTTTTCATTATCCACGGAAAAAAATTCCTATTTATCTATTCCCACCACTTAAAAATAAAACGCTTTGGTAGTCCTCTTTTCCCTCTCCTTCTAACGCAAGAAGGTTGGTTTCATCCCTCTCTATTGGGGTCAGAATCTGGCGACGGCCTTGGCTTGTCTCTTGTAGGGGTGGAGGGGGGAGTTGCGTAGTGAAGGCCTTAGCTAAGAGGTACCGGTGGGTAGAGATTTGGTGTTGTGGAGAGGAGCAAAGAGTGGTTGGGTTGCAGTAGCAAATCTGCCTTTGGCGATGTATGGAAGCGTGGTCACTTGCTAGATTTATTGATGTTTGGTCTTTGCGGCTAGTTTCGTTGGTGCGTTGAGGTCTCATTGGTTGTAGATTTGCTGTTGGACAATGCATGGCGTGCATGGCTCGACGCCGAAGAAGAAGGTTTGTGGTTTTCCATCGACGTGAGGAGTTGGGGGTTTTCCAATAGATGCAAGACTTTGGGGTTTTGTTCCCTAAGATCCAATGTTTGTTTTGGGGGATCTTGTGCTACACATTACGGTGGCCGGATCATTGCCGATGGGTTCTTTTGTTTGGCTAAGGCTTATTTCTCAAGTCATGTTTATCATCTTTCAATAAAGGCGTTCTCACCTTGGTTTGTGTTTTTGTATTGTAGTTATGTTTAGTTTGTAATAAAGAATGTGGTCTCCTCAACTTCGATCTCAATTTGTATTTCCACTTGCTAAATAGTAGCATTATGTGGGTTGTTTGATGGTTAAATCTAAAAATATGTCGAGTTGTATGAGTCTTAAATAAAATAGATTTGATTTTAGTCGATTGATTTTATCTATTAATAGTAGTAATTTTTGGTAACAAGCCATTAAGAAGCTATAATTTGAGCGTCCAGAGGTTTCTTCCTCTTTAAATCTTGACGACTTCTTTTGTCTTTATGCTTTATTTGATACTCGTTGGTAGATCCGGTTAGTATCTAGGATCATTGGTACTTACTTTATACCTTGTTTGTACTATTTTCAATTAAAAGGAGATAAAACATAAAAGTAAAAATAAAAATAAAAATAAAACGCTTCTCCTCTTTTCTTCTGTCTGCCAATAATTGCCGTTGAAGAAGAAGAACAACCCAAAGGACCACCGCCGCCGCAACGCTTAATCAGCTAGGTGGTCTGGTGCTTTTGGGTGCTTCTTTCTGGGAAAGCTAAAGAGATCAATTGCACCCTCCTTGTATCTCTCTCACAAGTGAGTTTTTTTTTAATGATTAAATAATGATAATCTCCCTACATATGTTTTTTCACCTTTAATTTTCTTCAGAAAACCAATAAAAATAATTTCTTTTTTCATTTTTTATACGCAGAAGGGGCTCATCTGATCTGTTGTTGCTTTCCGGAATCGGCTTTTTCCGTCGGATTGGATGATTTGATTGTCCTCGGAGAAATCCTTCATTTCTAGATCTGCTATAGCTCTTCGTTCGGGTCTTCCAGGTATTTAGCTCAGGCATGGGGTAAGTTTTTCTGATTCCCATTTTTCATTAGATTTCTCTTGTTTGATGGCTTTTTAGACTCTCATGTCTTACGGGTTTCTCTTCTTTATTTTATTATCTGTTTTCATCTTTGTTCAAATAATAAAAATTCGATTTTTCTATATAATTGGGCTAATTGATCTCCCCTTTGTGTTTATATACGCAATTGATTTTATGTATTTACATATTGGAAAGTAAAATTTTGGATCTTTGCATTTTTTGTATATCAACAGTTTCATTTAGAAGGATTGGATTTTTTTTTGGTTATTCTGGGCAATTGACTTATACTTGTATGTTTATTTACATGATTTTATGTGATTTGTAACAGAATCAAATGTGTTTTGTAACAGAGCAGTGGTTGTCTAGCATGCCATACGAAGCCTAAAACCATAATAACAGTGGATGAGCCATCCGCCACTACCGCCGAAAACAATAGTAGCAAATCAAGGTCGGACAGTGAGGAAACCCAGCATTTCAGAGGATTTTTGGACTAGTAGCACCTTTGATATGGACAACAGTGCTGTTCAGTCACAGGGAAGCATCTCATCAATCAGCACAATTAACCAGACCCTTGATCCTAATAGCAGCGCTCTCACTACTAACCCTTCTGAATTTGTAAATCATGGTATTTTCACTTGTCCTTGTTCTTCCATTTTCCACTAAAGTTGATGTTTTGGCATTTCCTATTTAATGTATGCTTACCTTAGTGGGTTAGTCATGGAGTACATTAGTGGGTTAGTCATGGAGTTCTGTAACAGCCTAAAAGGCTTCGGTTCCGCTAGTTTCATGTTGTTCATTATTGGATCTGTTTGTTGATGTGTTCTGTTAACTTTCTGGTTTTCAATGGTGTGCATTATTTTTTAGTAAGTTTTCTCACTTGTTTGCTTTGCCCCACATGAATGTGATTGTATGTTGAAAAACACGTTAGAGCTGTTATGGGTGGGAATTTTTTGCAGGTCTTCTTCTTTGGAACCAAACTAGGCAGCGTTGGATACGGAACAAGAGGTTTGAGAATCAGCCACAACAGATTCGAGAACCCAAATTGAGGTGCGTTGTGCAGCATCTTATGGATTATTTTTAGTTTACTTCTACATTTGCTCTTTTTCTGCGGATGATCCAGCATTTGCGTTAATTAAGTGGTGGTTAAGGGTGGGAAAGAATTGTGTCAAAGTTTTGGTTGTTTATATTCCTCAACAAACAAAGCAGATCGAAAAATAAACGGACCATTGCACAACTATGGATGATATTATAAACAGAATGTTACTGTATAAAGACTGATAAACATGAATTTGAATATCAGTTCTAAGAGTTAATTCTTATACGTTTCATCATTCAAGTAGCATTGCTTGTTTGTAGGAAGTCGGACAATCAAATTCGGCTGCGTACTACACTTTCTGCAAAGTAGGATTTAAATTAGATTTTCCTGCCTTTTGTCAGCACTCATTCTCTCTGCATGGTTAAATCATTCTGGCTTTGCAGTTGGAACGCAACGTACGAAAGTTTGCTCGGGAGCAATAAGCCTTTCCCTCAGCCTATTCCTCTTGCTGTAAGTCTTCACATTCACCAAAGCCTTTAGATTCCAAACATCGTGCATGTTGCTGATACCTTGTGTTGGTTGGTCGGGCTTGAAATCAACAGGAAATGGTAGATTTTCTTGTGGACATATGGGAACAAGAGGGGATGTACGACTGAGCCAAGCATAGTTGGTGGGGCACGGTTAGCTCTCTGATAACTCATCTAAGCTTTGGTGTACCATTTGTCCTTGCCTGTGCCTACATAGCAAAAATAGGCGAAGAAGTAAAAAAGCGCGGCTTTTACATCAATCATGATCATTCATCAAAATGCTCGTCTTGGATGTCAACTTGAGGCCTTTTCGATGTGCCCTTTGTATTGAATTTGAAACTAATCTGTTGGGTTGTGGATTTCTCCACCATCCATTGTGATAGATTTTGCAAGAGTTTATGGGTCTTGTTATTGGCTCCTCCTCTATTTGTCAATGGGGTCCTTAAAATATGGAAGACAAAAAACATTTTTCTATAATGGCTATCCAAGCGTTGCTTAATTTTCAATGAGAGTTATTTTATTGATGGTGACTCCGACCAATAACGTGTTCTGTCTATGTTGACAATTGTCAATACTGGGGTTATTATCATTTTAACGCCTGTGTTTTTAGAGAAATATCATGATAGTACATTGTTTTTTTGGAAAATATTAAAACAGACAATGTAGTTTTTAAAAGTATCATCTTGGTATCTGAGTTTGTGTTTTTTGACCATTTTTTTTACCCTTATATAAATAAACCACAAATTAATTTTTGTAAAACAATCACCCAAAATCAAACAAAAAACAAATAAAACTCATCAAAGGAAAGATATATTCATGCCTATTCATTTTTTGGTATTGTTTGTATTTATTTTCTTTTGTAATCTTAACAAATAATTTGGATTGTAATTTAATGCAATGTGGGATATTGTCAAATACAGATTTTGTGAGCTTAATTGCATAAAAATTTGTAAATAATATCCATAAAATGAATTTTATATCACAATTAATTATAGAATTGTGATATAAATAGATGGGTAATTAATGTATAAATAAGATAAAAAGTCTACCAAAACCCTAGAACAGTGAAAAAAGGGTTCGATGCAGTATAAATACACTGCTAAGTAAAAACACATATATAAGAAATGCTATGTTTGGATTTTAAAGGTAAACCAAAGGCAAAGTAGGATATTTTATACAGTCTAAGAATACATCTTGCACCAGTTTTACCATAACAGTATAAGAAAAACACTATGTGGTGAAAAATTACATTATATAAACTGGTGGGCCTTACCAAGTGAACACCCAATGGGTTCTTATTGGGCCACCATACCATGAAAGATGGCCCAATCACAATTAGCAACTAATACCTATAATTATGTCCTAGTAGGTGACTCACCCATTTTAGAAAAAAATTCCCATGAGATAAGTTCAAATTAAAGGCTTAAGTGAGCATTTTTTTTCTTCATTCCCTCCCTACTAAATTCGGCAGCCCTAGGAATCACCCTCTCAAAATTTTGTTCAAAGCATATTTCTCCCAAAACCACTTTCAAGCAAATTCCAAGTAGGATCAAGCTTTAAACTCAAGATTTTCTTGATTTTCAAGGTACGATTTAAACATTTTCTAAGTTTCCCTAAGGTATTCTTGGAGTTGAGGGGGAGATTTGATAAGAATTTTTCTTGTCATGAATCTTGCCTAGGTGATTGACAAAATCAAAGGTGTGGAAGGTGTATTGCTCGCCACTTTCTCCTTGGTAAAAGCCTAGTCCTTAATTTTGACTTTATGGTTGTTGTTTTGATTTTCAAGTAAGGTATGTGATTATTTAGGTTAGATTATAGTATGTTTATATGATTTTCAAGTGTATGATAATGATGAATTAAATGTTTAGAGGTTATATGCTTTAAGTTTAACATGGGTTTGAATTCGAATATAGACTTGTAAGTTTATGTTTTTTTTTTAAAAAAAAAGAAGAATGGAAATTGCCATACTCAAACAAGATTATTCAATAAAAGGTTTTGAAAACTACCTAAAAACAGTGGATGTCATGTGCTAAGGCAAATTTTTGTAAAATTGTTGTTTGATGTAAATAGGGTAGTTTTGTAAATTTTGGGGTTAGTTTTAAAAAGCGTTATGATTTGGTATGAAAATTGTTGAGAAGGTTTTGAATTAGTATAAACGGTGGCTGAAATGTTGTTTAAATCAAATTTTTACAAAAATTATCTTAGGGACTAAATTGTAAAAAAAAATTCTTATTCTTAGCATATTTAAAAAAGGCCAAAAACTTCACTCTACAGTGGGAATTTTGAAAAAGTCAAAACATGAAAGTTGTAGATCTCGACGAAACTATTAAAAATTGTAGACGGTTCATTGAAAATTGCATTCATTTGTGAGATATGGATTTTACAAAAGTTGTTAAAATTGGAAAAAAAAAATTTAGAGGGCAAAAACATCATTTTGCAAAAGATTTTGGGTATGGTATTTTGAGCAAATATGATCCTTATGAAAATGAAAAATTATGGTTTAAAGAGATTATTTTTAGTCTCGGGGGCAAAATCATCAAATTTTTCACACATGGGTGAAATTGCAAAGTTTTGTTAAACTTGAGCATTAATGCAAAATAAGAAAACCTAACATCCCGGGTTATTGTTTTAAAGCTAATAAGCAACAATTTTCGTTAAAATCGCAAAATTGAGCTCGGGAAATTTAAAAAGGCCTGCCGAGGGTAAAATCGTTTCGAAATGTCCAAAAAGGAAAAAGAGATTATTAAAAAGATTTTCACCATTCGTTAGAGATGATAGGGTCGAGTAAGATATGATAGAGAGAATCTATGACTATCGAAGTTGTAGATAGTGATGCAACCCAATCTATCAATTAATGAACGTTTTGTATTAAAATATAGATAAAATAGTGAGAATTTGGCTAATATCGTTATAATTGGCCAAACAGGACACCCAAAGATTAGGAAAAAGGGGACTGAGGTTGGCTTGTACAGCAGCCAAAACAAGTAAGTACCAATCTCACTTATAGTATGGAATTATAGGTATTGAATGTGAATATACATATGTATATATATATATATTTATGTACTTGTGTGTATATCAAAATGATACCTGTGAGTGTACAACAAAATATGTACCTGTGTGTGCATTAATATGTGTACCTGTGAGTATCTAATAATATGTACCTGTGTGTACTATTTAGTTAGAAGAGTGTTTATGTTTTTGCACTTAATATGTGAATATGACCTCATGCATGGTACGATAACCATAATAATCGGACTGGTAAATGCATCACCAGAAATAAAGAGAAGTGTCGTACCGGCTTCCGACTCAAGGGGAGTTTAAGGTTATGATATGGCCTTGATGTCACGAAGACCTATGTGCGCATATAGTACGAACACCTGGGCCCTAGTTAAAGATAAGACATGATAAAGATAAAGAATGTTCATAAGAAAGCATAAGTGAATTATGCATTTTATTGAATGTTGCATGTGGGCTATATTTGGACTTACTGAGTATAAGCTCACTTAGTGTTATATGCTGTAGGGATTTCTACAAAGAGGTCAAAATAGATTCACTGATGAGCTGTGACGCCCCAGGGAGGGGGTCAATAAGTTTTGGGTAATGAAGATGAAAATAAATAACATAAGTAAAGAAAAATAAATAAAAGTAAGGAAAATAGAGTAAATTTACTCATAAGATGAATAAATACCATTAATTATCATTAAATATTATTGATAGTCACCATTACGTGAATGCCACGAAGGTGGACAATCGAGGTGTCATTATCATTCACCATTACGTGAAAGCTAGCCACGAAGGTGAGTAGGTAAGTAACAGTAAATCATATAATTAATATAAATTCATTGAAAACCATCGTCTTTAAAATAAATGCCGCGGTGGGACTCACAAAGATGAAAACAACATCATGAAATATGGATAATAATAATAATAACAAATCACCGTAAATCATCATTTACAAAATAAATCGTAATATATATCTAATATAGACGACGACATTGGAACTAGTTGTACAGTATACGTATCGTACCACAGTTCTAAAGAAAATACCATTTCAATCCATAGAACCAGGTTTTGATCCTAGGACCTTTCTCCCTCTTCAAACCTGGAATGGGGACTTTAAAAGCAAGAAAAAGTAAGCAAAAGGCTCAGTAGGATAATTATTTAAAAACAAGATGTTTAAAAATAACAATTACAAATAAAAATATCATTCGTAAACTAATCTCAAGATCTTAACAAAAATCAATAAATACTTACTTGAATGAAACTTAATAAAATACCACCGTACGGGTTTTGAAAGTCGAAAAGGTTATCAAAATATAATTCTTTAAGATCAAAGACAGATATAATTTTCAACAATCATTTAAAAATCAAGTATTTGGCTAAAACAATTTAAAAAGGGCTGCCAAAGAAAGGGATAGAAAATATATGTATATCCTACTTCAATTGAAATTCCGATAACGTAAGCTCCAAATAAAATTTAACATTTGCTCTATATACGTTCAAAACTTTGAAACTGTATATAAAATCAGAAATCATATTTAATAAATATTATTATGTCAGTTAAATTATCAGTGTGTCTTTTTGACTCAAAATAATCATAACCCAAAATCTTAATCCTTTTGAAACATTTATAAATCATTAAACATTAAAAATCGAAAGAAAAATATAATTTTTTAAGTTCACAGTCGGCCTACCAAACCTACACAATTTGGTCTACCGAACATCTGGACTAGCTTGCCGAATTGCTACAGTTCGGTCTGCCAAAGATATGAACCCGGCCTACCAAACTTCTTAAATCCGACATGCTGAACTGGAAAAACGTCGAGGCCTGAGACTTCGAGTTTCGACGTCCTCGAACTCAAAATCCAATTTTAAAACCTGTTTTTTAATTCTCAGATCATGAAAATCATGCAGAAAGCATAGAAAACCATTATAGAACAAGTTTAAACCATTTTTTCCAAATTTAAACCCAATTTCACAATTGATTTGAAAATTAAAAAAAATGTCAAAACTTGATTAAACCAATTTTTGTTCAAATAAAGCTTAGATTCATAGTAAAACAAGTCCATAAACTTAGATTTAAATGTTATCTAAGCTCATCAAAGTTCGGATTCAACAATCAAAGAACGATTAAAAATTTGAAAATAAAACTTTGAGATTTTAAGATAAAGGAAAAACTAAACTTTAACATTTTAAGAAAAAGAAAAAACTAACTTTTAATGGCATTTTTCGATTAAAAACTTGATGGATTGAACTCGTTTTCATCTTCAAATCAGTGGAAGTGAAGCTTTGAAATCGAAATTTTTCAAAGAAAATGAGAGAGAAGGATGAAAGAGAGCTGAGAGAAACAGGAAAGAAAAGAGAGAGAGGGAAAAATAAAAGGGTCAAGGGCTTTTTTATAAATATGAAAAAAAGTTGGTGTAAAAATATCACTTGGTATTTTAAAACTAAAAATCCAATTTTTTAAATGTAACAGATGACATAAAACCTTAAATGACCAAAATTAACACTAAATTCACACTTGGCACACTTAATAATTAAACTTGACATAACTAGCTTTACTTTAAAATTCAGGGGTGTTACATGGTGGAGGGATATGAGTAATGTGCAGAATAGGGTATAGAAACCACCACAGATATGTTTCCGTTGTTTTATATTTCAAGTTATTTTGAAACTGAATGTATAAAAGCTGTAGTATAGTTTAGTAAGACAAAACCTCTTTTAAAAATATTTAACAAATAATACTGTTGAAGAAGGTTTGTTTATGTAAGTATATGTATATATTTGTATTACTAGTGATGCTTAAATATATATATGTGTAATATATATTTTTTTAAAAAAATATTCTCAAGTTTTTCATAAATACGTAAGTAAGAAAAATGTTTAATTACAGCCCAAAAAAGGCGGGTTGTAACACATCAAGCCTCAGATCCTTACCATGTCGATTTTTGTACAGTGTGTTCTAGGACTTTCGACCTAAGAAAGCGTCATTACCTCCCCCCTATTTTACCTTTTAGGGTATTCATGCTCAAGGACGTAACTGCTGCCCTTTTCACATCTCATCATTCTTCTATAATTAATTATTATTTATGGAGTTAGTTTTCCTAACCATACTTTTCAATTTAAAACATGTGTTAAATCATTATGTTTCTCGTTGTATGATACAGAACGAGTTTCACATCATCGTTATGGTATAATCATATACATTCAAAACATCATATACATATCTTGTAACGCAAAATAACCAAATTTTAATTTATCAAAACCTCACAAAAGATGAGTGATAGATCCCTACCTCTTGACGAATACCATGCTGATACCTTCCAGTTCACAATACCAAGTTTTCTATGTAAGCTCCAAGTACTTAGTTATCCTACGACGTATAAAATAACTATAATTTAACTAAATTCCTAATCCATAATCATATCAATTTACCATCTATTCTTATTAGTGTGCCATAATCATTTATATGAAATCCTTGGAACATTTTGTAACACAAAACAATAAAAAACAAGTACATTTGGACTACCTGATCGGTTTACCGATTAAAGTTTTCGGCCTTCCGAATAAAACTATTATTTTTGGACCCTCTATCGGCCTGTCGACCTTCAAGGTTCGACTTGCCGATCTCGTTCAAACTTCGGCCTATCGAACTTGGTATGTTCGGCCTACTGATCTATAAGATTCGGCCTGCCGAACTTGCCGACAAGTCCAACCTACAGATTAACAAGTCCGGCCTACTGACAGATGAATTTTTGGAAATCAAATTTTATAATTTCAAACTTTAAAACTCATTTCGATCCTTTTAACAATTTTTAGAGTATAGAAAATGCATAAAAACCATGGATTATCACACTTAAATACATATAGATCATTCTTCTTAAAATTTTCATGCTCAACAAACAGAAAATCAAAACTTTTCAAGACTTGCTTAAAAACTCATTTTAAACAAAGATCTATATAAATCAAGCTTAAAAAATATTGTATAATTACCCACAAACATCAAGAGCACATTTATCACAATTCTCATACTAAAACACATATTTCAATCATGGTTTTTAGCTAAGAAAACCTTATCTCAAGCTTGAACAAAAATAGTGATTCTGTTTGCAATAATCCTTGATTTTGTTTTGTGATTTTGAAAGATCTACAAAAATAATTTTGGATTTCTGTCTTGATTACCTTGAAGTTAGGTTGATGATCTTTGATCTTGAAGAAATCAAAGAGAAAAAGAAGAAAAAAAATGGAGAGGAAAAGAAAGAGAGAGAAAGAAAGAGTCTCGTGAGAGGAGAGAAGAAAAGAAGAAAAGAAAAGAAAAAGAAAGAAGGTGAGGAGACAATGGGGGTTGGTGGTAAAAATTAAGTTTCCATTAGAGACTTTTGTAGTAAATAGTCAAATGGTAGTTTTGTGATTAAATTAAAGTTTTAAGGGTATTTTGGTTAATATATTAAATAAGTATTGAAAAATTTTAAAAACTTAAAAAACAGATAAAAATAAATAATATGAATTAGATTTTAAATGAAATAAATTTTAATTGATACATTAATAATTAATTTAATTATCATAATATTTGTTAAAAAAATAACAGGTGTCACAAGTATCATATGTATTGTTTGTGCTCTCTGGGAAAAAAAAAAATATTGGCCATTAGCAGAAAATATTTCATGTATTGAAATATCAGGATGATTTGCTTGAAAATATTTTGATATCCCTATTTATACTATGCGCTGTCAAATTTCGAACAGCTAAAATTATATATATAATTTTCTCAGATTTAAATGCATTCGATCGCTTGAGCTTGTGAACAAAACCATACAAGATTATTCAGGATGACGAGTCACGTCTCATTAAAAAAAGGCAGGAGAAAACTTTTTTTTAATTATCTAAATTACGATCTATTCTTGTTTGAGGAGCGAGACTCGACAATGAAAAGACCACTGACGCCTGGCACGTGTCATCTGTAAGGAATGACGTGATCAATATGATTTAAACAGTTTTGTTTTGTGAGGAACACCAAAACGTGTAAGACAACAGTCTTGTCACGCATACTTTTCTATTCTCGTTTTTTTCCCCTTCCTTCAGTTTTTTTTTTTTTTTT